>CATIXC010000034.1:0-24843 GCA_949709985.1 Luffia ferchaultella | reverse complement strand
ATGTATATCAGTTGTCTAGTAACCCATAACACAAGCATAATACTTGCTACCGGCGTGAAGATAGCAGCCAAAAGTTGGCAGCCACTATAACCTGACCAAATTAAAAAGTTTTCAAAAAAAAGTACAGAACCAAGTAAAACGCTATGGAAAATATAAAATTTACCCCATAATAAAATTTAAGGGCTAGAAAATTACAAATAAAAACATAATATGAAGTCAATAAAACACCTATCGTATCGTTCCACGATGGCTACTGATACCTAGACATCAGGTTAATATAATGAAACCTAATGTGCTATGTACATAGATGACCGCTCTACCAAACAAAACTGGTCACATTAAAAAATATAGAGTTTTAAGGGTAGTTAAGGGCATACGATCATGATTTATCAAAATAATTCTCTTGAATCATTTGATGGTGGCTGCTGGCACCTAGACTTCAAGGTGACAAAATACGACCTGATGGGTTATGTACCTAGATAAATGCTCTAATAAATAAAACTAGCCACAATAACTTAGAAAGAGTTTTAAGGGTATTTAAGGGCATATGATCATGTTTCCAACGAAAATTTTCTCTTGAATCGTTTGATGGTGGCTGCTGGTATCTAGACCTCAGAGTGACAAAATACGACCTGATGGGTTATGTACCTAGATAAAAGCTCTAATAAATAAACCTAGCCACATTAACTTAGAAAGAGTTTTAAGGGTAGTTAAGAGCGCATAATCATTTTTCATAAAAAAAATTTCTCTTGAATCGTTTGATGGTGGCTGCTGGTATCTAGACCTTAAGGTGACAAAATACGACCTGATGGGTTATGTACCTAGATAAATGCTCTAATAAAAAAAACTAGCCACATTAACTTAGAAAGAGTTTTAAGGGTATTTAAGGGCATACGATCATGATTAATCAAAAAAATTCTCTTGAATGATTTGATGGTGGCTGCTGACACCTAGACCTCAAGGTGACAAAATACGACCTGATGGGTTATGTACCTAGATAAATGCTCTAATAAACAAAACTAGCTACAATAACTTAGAAAGAGTTTTAAGGGTAGTTAAGAGCATATGATCATGTTTCCAACAAAAATTTTCTCTTGAATCGTTTGATGGTGGTTGCTGGTATCTAGACCTCAGAGTGACAAAATACGACCTGATGGGTTATGTACCTAGATAAATGCTCTAATAAATAAAACTAGCCACAATAACTTAGAAAGAGTTTTAAGGGTAATTAAGGGCATATGATCTTGTTTCCAACGAAAATTTTCTCTTGAATCGTTTGATGGTGGCTGCTGGTATCTAGACCTCAGAGTGACAAAATACGACCTGATGGGTTATGTACCTAGATAAAAGCTCTAATAAATAAACCTAGCCACATTAACTTAGAAAGAGTTTTAAGGGTAATTAAGAGCACATAATAATTTTTCATAAAAAAAATTTCTCTTGAATCGTTTGATGGTGGCTGCTGGTATCTAGACCTTAAGGTGACAAAATACGACCTGATGGGTTATGTACCTAGATAAATGCTCTAATAAAAAAAACTAGCCACATTAACTTAGAAAGAGTTTTAAGGGTATTTAAGGGCATACGATCATGATTAATCAAAAAAATTCTCTTGAATAATTTGATGGTGGCTGCTGGCACCTAGACCTCAAGGTGACAAAATACGACCTGATGGATTATGTACGTAGATAAATGCTCTAATAAACAAAACTAGCTACAATAACTTAGAAAAAGTTTTAAGGGTAGTTAAGAGCATATGATCATGTTTCCAACAAAAATTTTCTCTTGAATCGTTTGATGGTGGCTGCTGGTATCTAGACCTCAGAGTGACAAAATACGACCTGATGGGTTATGTACCTAGATAAAAGCTCTAATAAACGAAACTAGCCACAATAACTTAGAAAGAGTTTTAAGGGTAATTAAGAGCACATAATAATTTTTCATAAAAAAAATTTCTCTTGAATCGTTTGATGGTGGCTGCTGGTATCTAGACCTTAAGGTGACAAAATACGACCTGATGGATTATGTACCTAGATAAATGCTCTAATAAAAATAACTAGCCACATTAACTTAGAAAGAGTTTTAAGGGTATTTAAGGGCATACGATCATGATTAATCAAAAAAATTCTCTTGAATGATTTGATGGTGGCTGCTGGCACCTAGACCTCAAGGTGACAAAGTACGACCTGATGGGTTATGTACCTAGATAAATGGTCTAATAAATAAAACTAGCCACAATAACTTAGAAAGAGTTTTAAGGGTAGTTAAGAGCATATGATCATGTTTCCAACAAAAATTTTCTCTTGAATCGTTTGATGGTGGCTGCTGGTATCTAGACCTCAGAGTGACAAAATACGACCTGATGGGTTATGTACCTAGATAAAAGCTCTAATAAATAAACCTAGCCACATTAACTTAAAAAGAGTTTTAAGGGTAGTTAAGAGCAAATAATCATTTTTCATAAAAAAAATTTCTCTTGAATCGTTTGATGGTGGCTGCTGGTATCTAGACCTCAGAGTGACAAAATACGACCTGATGGGTTATGTACCTAGATAAAAGCTCTAATAAATAAACCTAGCCACATTAACTTAGAAAGAGTTTTAAGGGTAGTTAAGAGCAAATAATCATTTTTCATAAAAAAAATTTCTCTTGAATCGTTTGATGGTGGCTGCTGGTATCTAGACCTTAAGGTGAAAAAATACGACCTGATGGGTTATGTACCTAGATAAAAGCTCTAATAAATAAACCATTTTACCACATTAACTTAGAAAGAGTTTTAAGGGTATTTAAGGGCATACGATCATGATAATTCAAAAAAATTCTCTTGAATGATTTGATGGTGGCTGCTGGCACCTAGACCTCAAGGTGACAAAGTACGACCTGATGGGTTATGTACCTAGATAAATGGTCTAATAAATAAAACTAGCCACAATAACTTAGAAAGAGTTTTAAGGGTAGTTAAGAGCATATGATCATGTTTCCAACAAAAATTTTCTCTTGAATCGTTTGATGGTGGCTGCTGGTATCTAGACCTCAGAGTGACAAAATACGACCTGATGGGTTATGTACCTAGATAAATGCTCTAATAAATAAAACTAGCCACAATAACTTAGAAAGAGTTTTAAGGGTATTTAAGGGCATATGATCAGGTTTTCAACAAAAATTTTCTCTTGAATCGTTTGATGGTGGCTGCTGGTATCTAGACCTTAAGGTGACAAAATACGACCTGATGGGTTATGTACCTAGATAAATGCTCTAATTAACAAAACTAGCCACATTAACTTAGAAAGAGTTTTAAGGGTATTTAAGGGCATACGATCATGATAATTCAAAAAAATTCTCTTGAATGATTTGATGGTGGCTGCTGGCACCCAGACCTCAAGGTGACAAAATACAACCTGATGAGTTATGTACCTAGATAAATGCTCTAATAAACAAAACTAGCTACAATAACTTAGAAAGAGTTTTAAGGGTAGTTAAGAGCACATAATCATTTTTCATAAAAAAATTTTCTCTTGAATCGTTTGATGGTGGCTGCTGGTATCTAGACCTCAGAGTGACAAAATACGACCTGATGGGTTATGTACCTAGATAAATGCTCTAATAAACAAAACTAGCTACAATAACTTAGAAAGAGTTTTAAGGGTATTTAAGGGCATATGATCATGTTTCCAACAAAAATTTTCTCTTGAATCGTTTGATGGTGGCTGCTGGTATCTAGACCTCAGAGTGACAAACGACGACCTGATGGGTTATGTACCTAGATAAATGCTCTAATAAAACAAACTAGCCATATTACCTTGGAAAGAGTTTTAAGGGTAGTTAGGAGCACATAATCATTTTTTATAAAAAAAATTTCTCTTGAATCGTTTGATGGTGGCTGCTGGTATCTAGACCTTAAGGTGACAAAATACGACCTAATGGATTATGTACCTAGATAAATGCTCTAATAAAAAAAACTAGCCACATTAACTTAGAAAGAGTTTTAAGGGTATTTAAGGGCATACGATCATGATAATTCAAAAAAATTCTCTTGAATGATTTGATGGTGGCTGCTGGCACCTAGACCTCAAGGTGACAAAATACGACCTGATGGGTTATGTACCTAGATAAATGCTCTAATAAACAAAACTAGTTACAATAACTTAGAAAGAGTTTTAAGGGTAGTTAAGAGCATATGATCATGTTTCCAACAAAAATTTTCTCTTGAATAGTTTGATGGTGGCTGCTGGTATCTAGACCTCAGAGTGACAAAATACGACCTGATGGGTTATGTACCTAGATAAATGCTCTAATAAATAAAACTAGCCACAATAACTTAGAAAGAGTTTTAAGGGTATTTAAGGGCATATGATCAGGTTTCCAACAAAAATTTTCTCTTGAATCGTTTGATGGTGGCTGCTGGTATCTAGACCTTAAGGTGACAAAATACGACCTGATGGGTTATGTACTTAGATAAATGCTCTAATAAAAAAAACTAGCCACATTAACTTAGAAAGAGTTTTAAGGGTATTTAAGGGCATACGAGCATAATTAATCAAAAAATTTCTCTTGAATGATTTGATGGTGGCTGCTGGCACCTAGACCTCAAGGTGACAAAATACGACCAGATGGGTTATGTACCTAGATAAATGCTCTAATAAACAAAACTAGTTACAATAACTTAGAAAGAGTTTTAAGGGTAGTTAAGAGCACATAATCATTTTTCATAAAAAAATTTTCTCTTGAATCGTTTGATGGTGGCTGCTGGTATCTAGACCTCAGAGTGACAAAATACGACCTGATGTTTTATGTACCTAGATAAATGCTCTAATAAACAAAACTAGCTACAATAACTTAGAAAGAGTTTTAAGGGTATTTAAGGGCATATGATCATGTTTCCAACAAAAATTTTCTCTTGAATCGTTTGATGGTGGCTGCTGGTATCTAGACCTCAGAGTGACAAACGACGACCTGATGGGTTATGTACCTAGATAAATGCTCTAATAAAACAAACTAGCCATATTACCTTGGAAAGAGTTTTAAGGGTAGTTAGGAGCACATAATCATTTTTTATAAAAAAAAATTCTCTTGAATCGTTTGATGGTGGCTGCTGGTATCTAGACCTTAAGGTGACAAAATACGACCTAATGGATTATGTACCTAGATAAATGCTCTAATAAAAAAAACTAGCCACATTAACTTAGAAAGAGTTTTAAGGGTATTTAAGGGCATACGATCATGATAATTCAAAAAAATTCTCTTGAATGATTTGATGGTGGCTGCTGGCACCTAGACCTTAAGGTGACAAAATACGAATTGATGGGTTATGTACGTAGATAAATGCTCTAATAAACAAAACTAGCTACAATAACTTAGAAAGAGTTTTAAGGGTAGTTAAGAGCACATGATCATTTTTCATACAAAAATTTTCTCTTGAATCGTTTGATGATGGCTGCTAGTATCTAGACCTCAGAGTGACAAAATACAACCTGAAGGGTCATGTACCTAGATAAATGCTCTAGCGAATAAAACTAGCTTTAATAACTTAGAAAGAGTTTTAAGGGTATTTAAGGGCATACGATCATGATTAATCAAGAAAATTCTCTTTAATGATTTGATGGTGGCTGCTGGCACCTAGACCTCAAGGTGACAAAATACGACCTGATGGGTTATGTACCTAGATAAATGCTCTAATAAACAAAACTAGCCACATTAACTTAGAAAGAGTTTTAAGGGTATTTAAGGGCATACGATCATGATTAATCAAAAAAATTCTCTTGAATGATTTGATGGTGGCTGCTGGCACCTAGACCTCAAGGTGACAAAATACGACCTGATGTGTTATGTACCTAGATAAATGCTCTAATAAACAAAACTAGCTACAATAACTTAGAAAGAGTTTTAAGGGTATTTAAGGGCATATGATCATGTTTCCAACAAAAATTTTCTCTTGAATCGTTTGATGGTGGCTGCTGGTATCTAGACCTCAGAGTGACAAACGACGACCTGATGGGTTATGTACCTAGATAAATGCTCTAATAAAACAAACTAGCCATATTACCTTGGAAAGAGTTTTAAGGGTAGTTAGGAGCACATAATCATTTTTTATAAAAAAAATTTCTCTTGAATCGTTTGATGGTGGCTGCTGGTATCTAGACCTTAAGGTGACAAAATACGACCTAATGGATTATGTACCTAGATAAATGCTCTAATAAAAAAAACTAGCCACATTAACTTAGAAAGAGTTTTAAGGGTATTTAAGGGCATACGATCATGATAATTCAAAAAAATTCTCTTGAATGATTTGATGGTGGCTGCTGGCACCTAGACCTTAAGGTGACGAAATACGACCTGATGGGTTATGTACGTAGATAAATGCTCTAATAAACAAAACTAGCTACAATAACTTAGAAAGAGTTTTAAGGGTAGTTAAGAGCACATGATCATTTTTCATACAAAAATTTTCTCTTGAATCGTTTGATGATAATTGCTAGTATCTAGACCTCAGAGTGACAAAATACAACCTGAAGGGTCATGTACCTAGATAAATGCTCTAGCGAATAAAACTAGCTTTAATAACTTAGAAAGAGTTTTAAGGGTATTTAAGGGCATACGATCATGATTAATCAAAAAAATTCTCTTTAATGATTTGATGGTGGCTGCTGGCACCTAGACCTCAAGGTGACAAAATACGACCTGATGGGTTATGTACCTAGATAAATGCTCTAATAAACAAAACTAGCTACAATAACTTAGAAAGAGTTTTAAGGGTAGTTAAGAGCATATGATCATGTTTCCAACAAAAATTTTCTCTTGAATCGTTTGATGGTGGCTGCTGGTATCTAGACCTCAGAGTGACAAAATACGACCTGATGGGTTATGTACCTAGATAAAAGCTCTAAAAAATAAACCTAGCCACATTAACTTAGAAAGAGTTTTAAGGGTAGTTAAGAGCAAATAATCATTTTTCATAAAAAAAATTTCTCTTGAATCGTTTGATGGTGGCTGCTGGTATCTAGACCTTAAGGTGACAAAATACGACCTAATGGATTATGTACCTAGATATATGCTCTAATAAAAAAAACTAGCCACATTAACTTAGAAAGAGTTTTAAGGGTATTTAAGGGCATACGATCATGATAATTCAAAAAAATTCTCTTGAATGATTTGATGGTGGCTGCTGGCACCTAGACCTCAAGGTGACAAAATACGACCTGATGGGTTATGTACCTAGATAAATGCTCTAATAAACAAAACTAGTTACAATAACTTAGAAAGAGTTTTAAGGGTAGTTAAGAGCACATAATCATGTTTCCAACAAAAATTTTCTCTTGAATAGTTTGATGGTGGCTGCTGGTATCTAGACCTCAGAGTGACAAAATACGACCTGATGGGTTATGTACCTAGATAAATGTTCTAATTAACAAAACTAGCCACAATAACTTAGAAAGAGTTTTAAGGGTATTTAAGGGCATATGATCATGTTTCCAACAAAAATTTTCTCTTGAATCGTTTGATGGTGGCTGCTGGTATCTAGACCTCAGAGTGACAAACGACGACCTGATGGGTTATGTACCTAGATAAATGCTCTAATTAACAAAACTAGCCACATTAACTTAGAAAGAGTTTTAAGGGTATTTAAGGGCATACGATCATGATTAATCAAAAAAATTCTCTTGAATGATTTGATGGTGGCTGCTGGCACCTAGACCTCAAGGTGACAAAATACGACCTGATGTGTTATGTACCTAGATAAATGCTCTAATAAACAAAACTAGCTACAATAACTTAGAAAGAGTTTTAAGGGTATTTAAGGGCATATGATCATGTTTCCAACAAAAATTTTCTCTTGAATCGTTTGATGGTGGCTGCTGGTATCTAGACCTCAGAGTGACAAAATACGACCTGATGGGTTATGTACCTAGATAAATGCTCTAATAAAACAAACTAGCCATATTACCTTGGAAAGAGTTTTAAGGGTAGTTAGGAGCACATAATCATTTTTTATAAAAAAAATTTCTCTTGAATCGTTTGATGGTGGCTGCTGGTATCTAGACCTTAAGGTGACAAAATACGACCTAATGGATTATGTACCTAGATAAATGCTCTAATAATGTACCTAGATAAATGCTCTAATAAACAAAACTAGCTACAATAACTTAGAAAGAGTTTTAAGGGTAGTTAAGAGCACATAATCATTTTTCATAAAAAAAATTTCTCTTGAATCGTTTGATGGTGGCTGCTGGTATCTAGACCTCAGAGTGACAAAATACGACCTGATGGGTTATGTACCTAGATAAATGCTCTAATAAACAAAACTAGCTACAATAACTTAGAAAGAGTTTTAAGGGTATTTAAGGGCATATGATCATGTTTCCAACAAAAATTTTCTCTTGAATCGTTTGATGGTGGCTGCTGGTATCTAGACCTCAGAGTGACAAACGACGACCTGATGGGTTATGTACCTAGATAAATGCTCTAATAAAACAAACTAGCCATATTACCTTGGAAAGAGTTTTAAGGGTAGTTAGGAGCACATAATCATTTTTTATAAAAAAAATTTCTCTTGAATCGTTTGATGGTGGCTGCTGGTATCTAGACCTTAAGGTGACAAAATACGACCTAATGGATTATGTACCTAGATAAATGCTCTAATAAAAAAAACTAGCCACATTAACTTAGAAAGAGTTTTAAGGGTATTTAAGGGCATACGATCATGATAATTCAAAAAAATTCTCTTGAATGATTTGATGGTGGCTGCTGGCACCTAGACCTCAAGGTGACAAAATACGACCTGATGGGTTATGTACCTAGATAAATGCTCTAATAAACAAAACTAGTTACAATAACTTAGAAAGAGTTTTAAGGGTAGTTAAGAGCATATGATCATGTTTCCAACAAAAATTTTCTCTTGAATAGTTTGATGGTGGCTGCTGGTATCTAGACCTCAGAGTGACAAAATACGACCTGATGGGTTATGTACCTAGATAAATGCTCTAATAAATAAAACTAGCCACAATAACTTAGAAAGAGTTTTAAGGGTATTTAAGGGCATATGATCAGGTTTCCAACAAAAATTTTCTCTTGAATCGTTTGATGGTGGCTGCTGGTATCTAGACCTTAAGGTGACAAAATACGACCTGATGGGTTATGTACTTAGATAAATGCTCTAATAAAAAAAACTAGCCACATTAACTTAGAAAGAGTTTTAAGGGTATTTAAGGGCATACGAGCATAATTAATCAAAAAATTTCTCTTGAATGATTTGATGGTGGCTGCTGGCACCTAGACCTCAAGGTGACAAAATACGACCAGATGGGTTATGTACCTAGATAAATGCTCTAATAAACAAAACTAGTTACAATAACTTAGAAAGAGTTTTAAGGGTAGTTAAGAGCACATAATCATTTTTCATAAAAAAATTTTCTCTTGAATCGTTTGATGGTGGCTGCTGGTATCTAGACCTCAGAGTGACAAAATACGACCTGATGGGTTATGTACCTAGATAAATGCTCTAATAAACAAAACTAGCTACAATAACTTAGAAAGAGTTTTAAGGGTATTTAAGGGCATATGATCATGTTTCCAACAAAAATTTTCTCTTGAATCGTTTGATGGTGGCTGCTGGTATCTAGACCTCAGAGTGACAAACGACGACCTGATGGGTTATGTACCTAGATAAATGCTCTAATAAAACAAACTAGCCATATTACCTTGGAAAGAGTTTTAAGGGTAGTTAGGAGCACATAATCATTTTTTATAAAAAAAAATTCTCTTGAATCGTTTGATGGTGGCTGCTGGTATCTAGACCTTAAGGTGACAAAATACGACCTAATGGATTATGTACCTAGATAAATGCTCTAATAAAAAAAACTAGCCACATTAACTTAGAAAGAGTTTTAAGGGTATTTAAGGGCATACGATCATGATAATTCAAAAAAATTCTCTTGAATGATTTGATGGTGGCTGCTGGCACCTAGACCTTAAGGTGACAAAATACGAATTGATGGGTTATGTACGTAGATAAATGCTCTAATAAACAAAACTAGCTACAATAACTTAGAAAGAGTTTTAAGGGTAGTTAAGAGCACATGATCATTTTTCATACAAAAATTTTCTCTTGAATCGTTTGATGATGGCTGCTAGTATCTAGACCTCAGAGTGACAAAATACAACCTGAAGGGTCATGTACCTAGATAAATGCTCTAGCGAATAAAACTAGCTTTAATAACTTAGAAAGAGTTTTAAGGGTATTTAAGGGCATACGATCATGATTAATCAAGAAAATTCTCTTTAATGATTTGATGGTGGCTGCTGGCACCTAGACCTCAAGGTGACAAAATACGACCTGATGGGTTATGTACCTAGATAAATGCTCTAATAAACAAAACTAGCCACATTAACTTAGAAAGAGTTTTAAGGGTATTTAAGGGCATACGATCATGATTAATCAAAAAAATTCTCTTGAATGATTTGATGGTGGCTGCTGGCACCTAGACCTCAAGGTGACAAAATACGACCTGATGTGTTATGTACCTAGATAAATGCTCTAATAAACAAAACTAGCTACAATAACTTAGAAAGAGTTTTAAGGGTATTTAAGGGCATATGATCATGTTTCCAACAAAAATTTTCTCTTGAATCGTTTGATGGTGGCTGCTGGTATCTAGACCTCAGAGTGACAAACGACGACCTGATGGGTTATGTACCTAGATAAATGCTCTAATAAAACAAACTAGCCATATTACCTTGGAAAGAGTTTTAAGGGTAGTTAGGAGCACATAATCATTTTTTATAAAAAAAATTTCTCTTGAATCGTTTGATGGTGGCTGCTGGTATCTAGACCTTAAGGTGACAAAATACGACCTAATGGATTATGTACCTAGATAAATGCTCTAATAAAAAAAACTAGCCACATTAACTTAGAAAGAGTTTTAAGGGTATTTAAGGGCATACGATCATGATAATTCAAAAAAATTCTCTTGAATGATTTGATGGTGGCTGCTGGCACCTAGACCTTAAGGTGACGAAATACGACCTGATGGGTTATGTACGTAGATAAATGCTCTAATAAACAAAACTAGCTACAATAACTTAGAAAGAGTTTTAAGGGTAGTTAAGAGCACATGATCATTTTTCATACAAAAATTTTCTCTTGAATCGTTTGATGATAATTGCTAGTATCTAGACCTCAGAGTGACAAAATACAACCTGAAGGGTCATGTACCTAGATAAATGCTCTAGCGAATAAAACTAGCTTTAATAACTTAGAAAGAGTTTTAAGGGTATTTAAGGGCATACGATCATGATTAATCAAAAAAATTCTCTTTAATGATTTGATGGTGGCTGCTGGCACCTAGACCTCAAGGTGACAAAATACGACCTGATGGGTTATGTACCTAGATAAATGCTCTAATAAACAAAACTAGCTACAATAACTTAGAAAGAGTTTTAAGGGTAGTTAAGAGCATATGATCATGTTTCCAACAAAAATTTTCTCTTGAATCGTTTGATGGTGGCTGCTGGTATCTAGACCTCAGAGTGACAAAATACGACCTGATGGGTTATGTACCTAGATAAAAGCTCTAAAAAATAAACCTAGCCACATTAACTTAGAAAGAGTTTTAAGGGTAGTTAAGAGCAAATAATCATTTTTCATAAAAAAAATTTCTCTTGAATCGTTTGATGGTGGCTGCTGGTATCTAGACCTTAAGGTGACAAAATACGACCTAATGGATTATGTACCTAGATATATGCTCTAATAAAAAAAACTAGCCACATTAACTTAGAAAGAGTTTTAAGGGTATTTAAGGGCATACGATCATGATAATTCAAAAAAATTCTCTTGAATGATTTGATGGTGGCTGCTGGCACCTAGACCTCAAGGTGACAAAATACGACCTGATGGGTTATGTACCTAGATAAATGCTCTAATAAACAAAACTAGTTACAATAACTTAGAAAGAGTTTTAAGGGTAGTTAAGAGCACATAATCATGTTTCCAACAAAAATTTTCTCTTGAATAGTTTGATGGTGGCTGCTGGTATCTAGACCTCAGAGTGACAAAATACGACCTGATGGGTTATGTACCTAGATAAATGTTCTAATTAACAAAACTAGCCACAATAACTTAGAAAGAGTTTTAAGGGTATTTAAGGGCATATGATCATGTTTCCAACAAAAATTTTCTCTTGAATCGTTTGATGGTGGCTGCTGGTATCTAGACCTCAGAGTGACAAACGACGACCTGATGGGTTATGTACCTAGATAAATGCTCTAATTAACAAAACTAGCCACATTAACTTAGAAAGAGTTTTAAGGGTATTTAAGGGCATACGATCATGATTAATCAAAAAAATTCTCTTGAATGATTTGATGGTGGCTGCTGGCACCTAGACCTCAAGGTGACAAAATACGACCTGATGTGTTATGTACCTAGATAAATGCTCTAATAAACAAAACTAGCTACAATAACTTAGAAAGAGTTTTAAGGGTATTTAAGGGCATATGATCATGTTTCCAACAAAAATTTTCTCTTGAATCGTTTGATGGTGGCTGCTGGTATCTAGACCTCAGAGTGACAAAATACGACCTGATGGGTTATGTACCTAGATAAATGCTCTAATAAAACAAACTAGCCATATTACCTTGGAAAGAGTTTTAAGGGTAGTTAGGAGCACATAATCATTTTTTATAAAAAAAATTTCTCTTGAATCGTTTGATGGTGGCTGCTGGTATCTAGACCTTAAGGTGACAAAATACGACCTGATGGATTATGTACCTAGATAAATGCTCTAATAAAAATAACTAGCCACATTAACTTAGAAAGAGTTTTAAGGGTATTTAAGGGCATACGATCATGATTAATCAAAAAAATTCTCTTGAATGATTTGATGGTGGCTGCTGGCACCTAGACCTCAAGGTGACAAAGTACGACCTGATGGGTTATGTACCTAGATAAATGGTCTAATAAATAAAACTAGCCACAATAACTTAGAAAGAGTTTTAAGGGTAGTTAAGAGCATATGATCATGTTTCCAACAAAAATTTTCTCTTGAATCGTTTGATGGTGGCTGCTGGTATCTAGACCTCAGAGTGACAAAATACGACCTGATGGGTTATGTACCTAGATAAAAGCTCTAATAAATAAACCTAGCCACATTAACTTAAAAAGAGTTTTAAGGGTAGTTAAGAGCAAATAATCATTTTTCATAAAAAAAATTTCTCTTGAATCGTTTGATGGTGGCTGCTGGTATCTAGACCTCAGAGTGACAAAATACGACCTGATGGGTTATGTACCTAGATAAAAGCTCTAATAAATAAACCTAGCCACATTAACTTAGAAAGAGTTTTAAGGGTAGTTAAGAGCAAATAATCATTTTTCATAAAAAAAATTTCTCTTGAATCGTTTGATGGTGGCTGCTGGTATCTAGACCTTAAGGTGAAAAAATACGACCTGATGGGTTATGTACCTAGATAAAAGCTCTAATAAATAAACCATTTTACCACATTAACTTAGAAAGAGTTTTAAGGGTATTTAAGGGCATACGATCATGATAATTCAAAAAAATTCTCTTGAATGATTTGATGGTGGCTGCTGGCACCTAGACCTCAAGGTGACAAAGTACGACCTGATGGGTTATGTACCTAGATAAATGGTCTAATAAATAAAACTAGCCACAATAACTTAGAAAGAGTTTTAAGGGTAGTTAAGAGCATATGATCATGTTTCCAACAAAAATTTTCTCTTGAATCGTTTGATGGTGGCTGCTGGTATCTAGACCTCAGAGTGACAAAATACGACCTGATGGGTTATGTACCTAGATAAATGCTCTAATAAATAAAACTAGCCACAATAACTTAGAAAGAGTTTTAAGGGTATTTAAGGGCATATGATCAGGTTTTCAACAAAAATTTTCTCTTGAATCGTTTGATGGTGGCTGCTGGTATCTAGACCTTAAGGTGACAAAATACGACCTGATGGGTTATGTACCTAGATAAATGCTCTAATTAACAAAACTAGCCACATTAACTTAGAAAGAGTTTTAAGGGTATTTAAGGGCATACGATCATGATAATTCAAAAAAATTCTCTTGAATGATTTGATGGTGGCTGCTGGCACCCAGACCTCAAGGTGACAAAATACAACCTGATGAGTTATGTACCTAGATAAATGCTCTAATAAACAAAACTAGCTACAATAACTTAGAAAGAGTTTTAAGGGTAGTTAAGAGCACATAATCATTTTTCATAAAAAAATTTTCTCTTGAATCGTTTGATGGTGGCTGCTGGTATCTAGACCTCAGAGTGACAAAATACGACCTGATGGGTTATGTACCTAGATAAATGCTCTAATAAACAAAACTAGCTACAATAACTTAGAAAGAGTTTTAAGGGTATTTAAGGGCATATGATCATGTTTCCAACAAAAATTTTCTCTTGAATCGTTTGATGGTGGCTGCTGGTATCTAGACCTCAGAGTGACAAACGACGACCTGATGGGTTATGTACCTAGATAAATGCTCTAATAAAACAAACTAGCCATATTACCTTGGAAAGAGTTTTAAGGGTAGTTAGGAGCACATAATCATTTTTTATAAAAAAAATTTCTCTTGAATCGTTTGATGGTGGCTGCTGGTATCTAGACCTTAAGGTGACAAAATACGACCTAATGGATTATGTACCTAGATAAATGCTCTAATAAAAAAAACTAGCCACATTAACTTAGAAAGAGTTTTAAGGGTATTTAAGGGCATACGATCATGATAATTCAAAAAAATTCTCTTGAATGATTTGATGGTGGCTGCTGGCACCTAGACCTCAAGGTGACAAAATACGACCTGATGGGTTATGTACCTAGATAAATGCTCTAATAAACAAAACTAGTTACAATAACTTAGAAAGAGTTTTAAGGGTAGTTAAGAGCATATGATCATGTTTCCAACAAAAATTTTCTCTTGAATAGTTTGATGGTGGCTGCTGGTATCTAGACCTCAGAGTGACAAAATACGACCTGATGGGTTATGTACCTAGATAAATGCTCTAATAAATAAAACTAGCCACAATAACTTAGAAAGAGTTTTAAGGGTATTTAAGGGCATATGATCAGGTTTCCAACAAAAATTTTCTCTTGAATCGTTTGATGGTGGCTGCTGGTATCTAGACCTTAAGGTGACAAAATACGACCTGATGGGTTATGTACTTAGATAAATGCTCTAATAAAAAAAACTAGCCACATTAACTTAGAAAGAGTTTTAAGGGTATTTAAGGGCATACGAGCATAATTAATCAAAAAATTTCTCTTGAATGATTTGATGGTGGCTGCTGGCACCTAGACCTCAAGGTGACAAAATACGACCAGATGGGTTATGTACCTAGATAAATGCTCTAATAAACAAAACTAGTTACAATAACTTAGAAAGAGTTTTAAGGGTAGTTAAGAGCACATAATCATTTTTCATAAAAAAATTTTCTCTTGAATCGTTTGATGGTGGCTGCTGGTATCTAGACCTCAGAGTGACAAAATACGACCTGATGGGTTATGTACCTAGATAAATGCTCTAATAAACAAAACTAGCTACAATAACTTAGAAAGAGTTTTAAGGGTATTTAAGGGCATATGATCATGTTTCCAACAAAAATTTTCTCTTGAATCGTTTGATGGTGGCTGCTGGTATCTAGACCTCAGAGTGACAAACGACGACCTGATGGGTTATGTACCTAGATAAATGCTCTAATAAAACAAACTAGCCATATTACCTTGGAAAGAGTTTTAAGGGTAGTTAGGAGCACATAATCATTTTTTATAAAAAAAAATTCTCTTGAATCGTTTGATGGTGGCTGCTGGTATCTAGACCTTAAGGTGACAAAATACGACCTAATGGATTATGTACCTAGATAAATGCTCTAATAAAAAAAACTAGCCACATTAACTTAGAAAGAGTTTTAAGGGTATTTAAGGGCATACGATCATGATAATTCAAAAAAATTCTCTTGAATGATTTGATGGTGGCTGCTGGCACCTAGACCTTAAGGTGACAAAATACGAATTGATGGGTTATGTACGTAGATAAATGCTCTAATAAACAAAACTAGCTACAATAACTTAGAAAGAGTTTTAAGGGTAGTTAAGAGCACATGATCATTTTTCATACAAAAATTTTCTCTTGAATCGTTTGATGATGGCTGCTAGTATCTAGACCTCAGAGTGACAAAATACAACCTGAAGGGTCATGTACCTAGATAAATGCTCTAGCGAATAAAACTAGCTTTAATAACTTAGAAAGAGTTTTAAGGGTATTTAAGGGCATACGATCATGATTAATCAAGAAAATTCTCTTTAATGATTTGATGGTGGCTGCTGGCACCTAGACCTCAAGGTGACAAAATACGACCTGATGGGTTATGTACCTAGATAAATGCTCTAATAAACAAAACTAGCCACATTAACTTAGAAAGAGTTTTAAGGGTATTTAAGGGCATACGATCATGATTAATCAAAAAAATTCTCTTGAATGATTTGATGGTGGCTGCTGGCACCTAGACCTCAAGGTGACAAAATACGACCTGATGTGTTATGTACCTAGATAAATGCTCTAATAAACAAAACTAGCTACAATAACTTAGAAAGAGTTTTAAGGGTATTTAAGGGCATATGATCATGTTTCCAACAAAAATTTTCTCTTGAATCGTTTGATGGTGGCTGCTGGTATCTAGACCTCAGAGTGACAAACGACGACCTGATGGGTTATGTACCTAGATAAATGCTCTAATAAAACAAACTAGCCATATTACCTTGGAAAGAGTTTTAAGGGTAGTTAGGAGCACATAATCATTTTTTATAAAAAAAATTTCTCTTGAATCGTTTGATGGTGGCTGCTGGTATCTAGACCTTAAGGTGACAAAATACGACCTAATGGATTATGTACCTAGATAAATGCTCTAATAAAAAAAACTAGCCACATTAACTTAGAAAGAGTTTTAAGGGTATTTAAGGGCATACGATCATGATAATTCAAAAAAATTCTCTTGAATGATTTGATGGTGGCTGCTGGCACCTAGACCTTAAGGTGACGAAATACGACCTGATGGGTTATGTACGTAGATAAATGCTCTAATAAACAAAACTAGCTACAATAACTTAGAAAGAGTTTTAAGGGTAGTTAAGAGCACATGATCATTTTTCATACAAAAATTTTCTCTTGAATCGTTTGATGATAATTGCTAGTATCTAGACCTCAGAGTGACAAAATACAACCTGAAGGGTCATGTACCTAGATAAATGCTCTAGCGAATAAAACTAGCTTTAATAACTTAGAAAGAGTTTTAAGGGTATTTAAGGGCATACGATCATGATTAATCAAAAAAATTCTCTTTAATGATTTGATGGTGGCTGCTGGCACCTAGACCTCAAGGTGACAAAATACGACCTGATGGGTTATGTACCTAGATAAATGCTCTAATAAACAAAACTAGCTACAATAACTTAGAAAGAGTTTTAAGGGTAGTTAAGAGCATATGATCATGTTTCCAACAAAAATTTTCTCTTGAATCGTTTGATGGTGGCTGCTGGTATCTAGACCTCAGAGTGACAAAATACGACCTGATGGGTTATGTACCTAGATAAAAGCTCTAAAAAATAAACCTAGCCACATTAACTTAGAAAGAGTTTTAAGGGTAGTTAAGAGCAAATAATCATTTTTCATAAAAAAAATTTCTCTTGAATCGTTTGATGGTGGCTGCTGGTATCTAGACCTTAAGGTGACAAAATACGACCTAATGGATTATGTACCTAGATATATGCTCTAATAAAAAAAACTAGCCACATTAACTTAGAAAGAGTTTTAAGGGTATTTAAGGGCATACGATCATGATAATTCAAAAAAATTCTCTTGAATGATTTGATGGTGGCTGCTGGCACCTAGACCTCAAGGTGACAAAATACGACCTGATGGGTTATGTACCTAGATAAATGCTCTAATAAACAAAACTAGTTACAATAACTTAGAAAGAGTTTTAAGGGTAGTTAAGAGCACATAATCATGTTTCCAACAAAAATTTTCTCTTGAATAGTTTGATGGTGGCTGCTGGTATCTAGACCTCAGAGTGACAAAATACGACCTGATGGGTTATGTACCTAGATAAATGTTCTAATTAACAAAACTAGCCACAATAACTTAGAAAGAGTTTTAAGGGTATTTAAGGGCATATGATCATGTTTCCAACAAAAATTTTCTCTTGAATCGTTTGATGGTGGCTGCTGGTATCTAGACCTCAGAGTGACAAACGACGACCTGATGGGTTATGTACCTAGATAAATGCTCTAATTAACAAAACTAGCCACATTAACTTAGAAAGAGTTTTAAGGGTATTTAAGGGCATACGATCATGATTAATCAAAAAAATTCTCTTGAATGATTTGATGGTGGCTGCTGGCACCTAGACCTCAAGGTGACAAAATACGACCTGATGTGTTATGTACCTAGATAAATGCTCTAATAAACAAAACTAGCTACAATAACTTAGAAAGAGTTTTAAGGGTATTTAAGGGCATATGATCATGTTTCCAACAAAAATTTTCTCTTGAATCGTTTGATGGTGGCTGCTGGTATCTAGACCTCAGAGTGACAAAATACGACCTGATGGGTTATGTACCTAGATAAATGCTCTAATAAAACAAACTAGCCATATTACCTTGGAAAGAGTTTTAAGGGTAGTTAGGAGCACATAATCATTTTTTATAAAAAAAATTTCTCTTGAATCGTTTGATGGTGGCTGCTGGTATCTAGACCTTAAGGTGACAAAATACGACCTAATGGATTATGTACCTAGATAAATGCTCTAATAATGTACCTAGATAAATGCTCTAATAAACAAAACTAGCTACAATAACTTAGAAAGAGTTTTAAGGGTAGTTAAGAGCACATAATCATTTTTCATAAAAAAATTTTCTCTTGAATCGTTTGATGGTGGCTGCTGGTATCTAGACCTCAGAGTGACAAAATACGACCTGATGGGTTATGTACCTAGATAAATGCTCTAATAAACAAAACTAGCTACAATAACTTAGAAAGAGTTTTAAGGGTATTTAAGGGCATATGATCATGTTTCCAACAAAAATTTTCTCTTGAATCGTTTGATGGTGGCTGCTGGTATCTAGACCTCAGAGTGACAAACGACGACCTGATGGGTTATGTACCTAGATAAATGCTCTAATAAAACAAACTAGCCATATTACCTTGGAAAGAGTTTTAAGGGTAGTTAGGAGCACATAATCATTTTTTATAAAAAAAATTTCTCTTGAATCGTTTGATGGTGGCTGCTGGTATCTAGACCTTAAGGTGACAAAATACGACCTAATGGATTATGTACCTAGATAAATGCTCTAATAAAAAAAACTAGCCACATTAACTTAGAAAGAGTTTTAAGGGTATTTAAGGGCATACGATCATGATAATTCAAAAAAATTCTCTTGAATGATTTGATGGTGGCTGCTGGCACCTAGACCTCAAGGTGACAAAATACGACCTGATGGGTTATGTACCTAGATAAATGCTCTAATAAACAAAACTAGTTACAATAACTTAGAAAGAGTTTTAAGGGTAGTTAAGAGCATATGATCATGTTTCCAACAAAAATTTTCTCTTGAATAGTTTGATGGTGGCTGCTGGTATCTAGACCTCAGAGTGACAAAATACGACCTGATGGGTTATGTACCTAGATAAATGCTCTAATAAATAAAACTAGCCACAATAACTTAGAAAGAGTTTTAAGGGTATTTAAGGGCATATGATCAGGTTTCCAACAAAAATTTTCTCTTGAATCGTTTGATGGTGGCTGCTGGTATCTAGACCTTAAGGTGACAAAATACGACCTGATGGGTTATGTACTTAGATAAATGCTCTAATAAAAAAAACTAGCCACATTAACTTAGAAAGAGTTTTAAGGGTATTTAAGGGCATACGAGCATAATTAATCAAAAAATTTCTCTTGAATGATTTGATGGTGGCTGCTGGCACCTAGACCTCAAGGTGACAAAATACGACCAGATGGGTTATGTACCTAGATAAATGCTCTAATAAACAAAACTAGTTACAATAACTTAGAAAGAGTTTTAAGGGTAGTTAAGAGCACATAATCATTTTTCATAAAAAAATTTTCTCTTGAATCGTTTGATGGTGGCTGCTGGTATCTAGACCTCAGAGTGACAAAATACGACCTGATGGGTTATGTACCTAGATAAATGCTCTAATAAACAAAACTAGCTACAATAACTTAGAAAGAGTTTTAAGGGTATTTAAGGGCATATGATCATGTTTCCAACAAAAATTTTCTCTTGAATCGTTTGATGGTGGCTGCTGGTATCTAGACCTCAGAGTGACAAACGACGACCTGATGGGTTATGTACCTAGATAAATGCTCTAATAAAACAAACTAGCCATATTACCTTGGAAAGAGTTTTAAGGGTAGTTAGGAGCACATAATCATTTTTTATAAAAAAAAATTCTCTTGAATCGTTTGATGGTGGCTGCTGGTATCTAGACCTTAAGGTGACAAAATACGACCTAATGGATTATGTACCTAGATAAATGCTCTAATAAAAAAAACTAGCCACATTAACTTAGAAAGAGTTTTAAGGGTATTTAAGGGCATACGATCATGATAATTCAAAAAAATTCTCTTGAATGATTTGATGGTGGCTGCTGGCACCTAGACCTTAAGGTGACAAAATACGAATTGATGGGTTATGTACGTAGATAAATGCTCTAATAAACAAAACTAGCTACAATAACTTAGAAAGAGTTTTAAGGGTAGTTAAGAGCACATGATCATTTTTCATACAAAAATTTTCTCTTGAATCGTTTGATGATGGCTGCTAGTATCTAGACCTCAGAGTGACAAAATACAACCTGAAGGGTCATGTACCTAGATAAATGCTCTAGCGAATAAAACTAGCTTTAATAACTTAGAAAGAGTTTTAAGGGTATTTAAGGGCATACGATCATGATTAATCAAGAAAATTCTCTTTAATGATTTGATGGTGGCTGCTGGCACCTAGACCTCAAGGTGACAAAATACGACCTGATGGGTTATGTACCTAGATAAATGCTCTAATAAACAAAACTAGCCACATTAACTTAGAAAGAGTTTTAAGGGTATTTAAGGGCATACGATCATGATTAATCAAAAAAATTCTCTTGAATGATTTGATGGTGGCTGCTGGCACCTAGACCTCAAGGTGACAAAATACGACCTGATGTGTTATGTACCTAGATAAATGCTCTAATAAACAAAACTAGCTACAATAACTTAGAAAGAGTTTTAAGGGTATTTAAGGGCATATGATCATGTTTCCAACAAAAATTTTCTCTTGAATCGTTTGATGGTGGCTGCTGGTATCTAGACCTCAGAGTGACAAACGACGACCTGATGGGTTATGTACCTAGATAAATGCTCTAATAAAACAAACTAGCCATATTACCTTGGAAAGAGTTTTAAGGGTAGTTAGGAGCACATAATCATTTTTTATAAAAAAAATTTCTCTTGAATCGTTTGATGGTGGCTGCTGGTATCTAGACCTTAAGGTGACAAAATACGACCTAATGGATTATGTACCTAGATAAATGCTCTAATAAAAAAAACTAGCCACATTAACTTAGAAAGAGTTTTAAGGGTATTTAAGGGCATACGATCATGATAATTCAAAAAAATTCTCTTGAATGATTTGATGGTGGCTGCTGGCACCTAGACCTTAAGGTGACGAAATACGACCTGATGGGTTATGTACGTAGATAAATGCTCTAATAAACAAAACTAGCTACAATAACTTAGAAAGAGTTTTAAGGGTAGTTAAGAGCACATGATCATTTTTCATACAAAAATTTTCTCTTGAATCGTTTGATGATAATTGCTAGTATCTAGACCTCAGAGTGACAAAATACAACCTGAAGGGTCATGTACCTAGATAAATGCTCTAGCGAATAAAACTAGCTTTAATAACTTAGAAAGAGTTTTAAGGGTATTTAAGGGCATACGATCATGATTAATCAAAAAAATTCTCTTTAATGATTTGATGGTGGCTGCTGGCACCTAGACCTCAAGGTGACAAAATACGACCTGATGGGTTATGTACCTAGATAAATGCTCTAATAAACAAAACTAGCTACAATAACTTAGAAAGAGTTTTAAGGGTAGTTAAGAGCATATGATCATGTTTCCAACAAAAATTTTCTCTTGAATCGTTTGATGGTGGCTGCTGGTATCTAGACCTCAGAGTGACAAAATACGACCTGATGGGTTATGTACCTAGATAAAAGCTCTAAAAAATAAACCTAGCCACATTAACTTAGAAAGAGTTTTAAGGGTAGTTAAGAGCAAATAATCATTTTTCATAAAAAAAATTTCTCTTGAATCGTTTGATGGTGGCTGCTGGTATCTAGACCTTAAGGTGACAAAATACGACCTAATGGATTATGTACCTAGATATATGCTCTAATAAAAAAAACTAGCCACATTAACTTAGAAAGAGTTTTAAGGGTATTTAAGGGCATACGATCATGATAATTCAAAAAAATTCTCTTGAATGATTTGATGGTGGCTGCTGGCACCTAGACCTCAAGGTGACAAAATACGACCTGATGGGTTATGTACCTAGATAAATGCTCTAATAAACAAAACTAGTTACAATAACTTAGAAAGAGTTTTAAGGGTAGTTAAGAGCACATAATCATGTTTCCAACAAAAATTTTCTCTTGAATAGTTTGATGGTGGCTGCTGGTATCTAGACCTCAGAGTGACAAAATACGACCTGATGGGTTATGTACCTAGATAAATGTTCTAATTAACAAAACTAGCCACAATAACTTAGAAAGAGTTTTAAGGGTATTTAAGGGCATATGATCATGTTTCCAACAAAAATTTTCTCTTGAATCGTTTGATGGTGGCTGCTGGTATCTAGACCTCAGAGTGACAAACGACGACCTGATGGGTTATGTACCTAGATAAATGCTCTAATTAACAAAACTAGCCACATTAACTTAGAAAGAGTTTTAAGGGTATTTAAGGGCATACGATCATGATTAATCAAAAAAATTCTCTTGAATGATTTGATGGTGGCTGCTGGCACCTAGACCTCAAGGTGACAAAATACGACCTGATGTGTTATGTACCTAGATAAATGCTCTAATAAACAAAACTAGCTACAATAACTTAGAAAGAGTTTTAAGGGTATTTAAGGGCATATGATCATGTTTCCAACAAAAATTTTCTCTTGAATCGTTTGATGGTGGCTGCTGGTATCTAGACCTCAGAGTGACAAAATACGACCTGATGGGTTATGTACCTAGATAAATGCTCTAATAAAACAAACTAGCCATATTACCTTGGAAAGAGTTTTAAGGGTAGTTAGGAGCACATAATCATTTTTTATAAAAAAAATTTCTCTTGAATCGTTTGATGGTGGCTGCTGGTATCTAGACCTTAAGGTGACAAAATACGACCTAATGGATTATGTACCTAGATAAATGCTCTAATAATGTACCTAGATAAATGCTCTAATAAACAAAACTAGCTACAATAACTTAGAAAGAGTTTTAAGGGTAGTTAAGAGCACATAATCATTTTTCATAAAAAAATTTTCTCTTGAATCGTTTGATGGTGGCTGCTGGTATCTAGACCTCAGAGTGACAAAATACGACCTGATGGGTTATGTACCTAGATAAATGCTCTAATAAACAAAACTAGCTACAATAACTTAGAAAGAGTTTTAAGGGTATTTAAGGGCATATGATCATGTTTCCAACAAAAATTTTCTCTTGAATCGTTTGATGGTGGCTGCTGGTATCTAGACCTCAGAGTGACAAACGACGACCTGATGGGTTATGTACCTAGATAAATGCTCTAATAAAACAAACTAGCCATATTACCTTGGAAAGAGTTTTAAGGGTAGTTAGGAGCACATAATCATTTTTTATAAAAAAAATTTCTCTTGAATCGTTTGATGGTGGCTGCTGGTATCTAGACCTTAAGGTGACAAAATACGACCTAATGGATTATGTACCTAGATAAATGCTCTAATAAAAAAAACTAGCCACATTAACTTAGAAAGAGTTTTAAGGGTATTTAAGGGCATACGATCATGATAATTCAAAAAAATTCTCTTGAATGATTTGATGGTGGCTGCTGGCACCTAGACCTCAAGGTGACAAAATACGACCTGATGGGTTATGTACCTAGATAAATGCTCTAATAAACAAAACTAGTTACAATAACTTAGAAAGAGTTTTAAGGGTAGTTAAGAGCATATGATCATGTTTCCAACAAAAATTTTCTCTTGAATAGTTTGATGGTGGCTGCTGGTATCTAGACCTCAGAGTGACAAAATACGACCTGATGGGTTATGTACCTAGATAAATGCTCTAATAAATAAAACTAGCCACAATAACTTAGAAAGAGTTTTAAGGGTATTTAAGGGCATATGATCAGGTTTCCAACAAAAATTTTCTCTTGAATCGTTTGATGGTGGCTGCTGGTATCTAGACCTTAAGGTGACAAAATACGACCTGATGGGTTATGTACTTAGATAAATGCTCTAATAAAAAAAACTAGCCACATTAACTTAGAAAGAGTTTTAAGGGTATTTAAGGGCATACGAGCATAATTAATCAAAAAATTTCTCTTGAATGATTTGATGGTGGCTGCTGGCACCTAGACCTCAAGGTGACAAAATACGACCAGATGGGTTATGTACCTAGATAAATGCTCTAATAAACAAAACTAGTTACAATAACTTAGAAAGAGTTTTAAGGGTAGTTAAGAGCACATAATCATTTTTCATAAAAAAATTTTCTCTTGAATCGTTTG
>CATIXC010000033.1:0-16796 GCA_949709985.1 Luffia ferchaultella | reverse complement strand
CGCTTGACCGATCTGGATTATAAATCTCATATTTGCGTCTAGTTAGTACAGGCATAACTTTCTACTGTTTAAATTTTGAAAATTGAAGCTAAATTGATCTATTTAAAACAAAATAATCAAAATTTACATAGGTAAAAAAAAAAATATAATAAACAAATAAAAAAAAAAAATTTTTCCGTTTTTGGCGCTTTCTCCACATCATAGGCAGGATCTAGTATTTCTATAGATATCCTTGCGATAGAAACGCCAAATAACCACATTTAGATCATAATAATTGAAATATTGGTAATATTCATGATATAAAAGTCTAGGTAGGCCGTGCGTTGTTTTGACTCGTCAGCTCGTTTCCATACATATATACGCCTATTTATATTGCAATAATCGTTTTATATAATCTATTTCATCGTGCGAATTTCATGGTCCCAAAATTAATTGATTTTATTAAGAAAAAATTTATATGACTTCCCCAAATTTCTCATAAAAACATCAAATTATATCGCATTTTCGTCAACTTTTCGACATATAAGGCAAGGCCTAGTGCCTCTGCACATCACCTGCTATAAAAGAACGACGAAAATCGCACAATTACGAAAAAAAATTGACATTTTCATATAACTTAATACATAATAATAATACGGAGCCGCGCGTCGTCTAATCGCTCGCGCTTGACTGATCTGGATTATAAATCTCATATTTGCGTCTAGTTAGTACAGGCATAACTTTCTACTGTTTAAATTTTGAAAATTGAAGCTAAATTGATCTATTTAAAACAAAATAATCAAAATTTACATATTAAAAAAAAAAATAATAAACAAATAAAAAAAAAAAATTTTTCCGTTTTTGGCGCTTTCTCCACATCATAGGCAGGATCTAGTATTTCTATAGATATCCTTGCGATAGAAACGCCAAATAACCACATTTAGATCATAATAATTGAAATATTGGTAATATTCATGATATAAAAGTCTAGGTAGGCCGTGCGTTGTTTTGACTCGTCAGCTCGTTTCCATACATATATACGCCTATTTATATTGCAATAATCGTTTTATATAATCTATTTCATCGTGCGAATTTCATGGTCCCAAAATTAATTGATTTTATTAAGAAAAAATTTATATGACTTCCCCAAATTTCACATAAAAACATCAAATTATATCGCATTTTCGTCAACTTTTCGACATATAAGGCAAGGCCTAGTGCCTCTGCCCATAACCTGCTATAAAAGAACGACGAAAATCGCACAATTACGAAAAAAAATGACATTTTCATATAACTTAATACATAATAATAATACGGAGCCGCGCGTCGTCGAGTCGCTCGCGCTTGACCGATCTGGATTATAAATCTCATATTTGCGTCTAGTTAGTACAGGCATAACTTTCTACTGTTTAAATTTTGAAAATTGAAGCTAAATTGATCTATTTAAAACAAAATAATCAAAATTTACATAGGTAAAAAAAAAAATATAATAAACAAATAAAAAAAAAAAATTTTTCCGTTTTTGGCGCTTTCTCCACATCATAGGCAGGATCTAGTATTTCTATAGATATCCTTGCGATAGAAACGCCAAATAACCACATTTAGATCATAATAATTGAAATATTGGTAATATTCATGATATAAAAGTCTAGGTAGGCCGTGCGTTGTTTTGACTCGTCAGCTCGTTTCCATACATATATACGCCTATTTATATTGCAATAATCGTTTTATATAATCTATTTCATCGTGCGAATTTCATGGTCCCAAAATTAATTGATTTTATTAAGAAAAAATTTATATGACTTCCCCAAATTTCACATAAAAACATCAAATTATATCGCATTTTCGTCAACTTTTCGACATATAAGGCAAGGCCTAGTGCCTCTGCACATAACCTGCTATAAAAGAACGACGAAAATCGCACAATTACGAAAAAAAATTGACATTTTCATATAACTTAATACATAATAATAATACGGAGCCGCGCGTCGTCGAGTCGCTTTCGCTTGACCGATCTGGATTATAAATCTCATATTTGCGTCTAGTTAGTACAGGCGTAACTTTCTACTGTTTAAATTTTGAAAATTGAAGCTAAATTGATCTATTAAAAATAAAATAATCAAAATTTACATTTAAAAAAAAATATAATAAACAAATAAAAAAAAAATTTTGTTCCGTTTTTGGCGCTTTCTCCACATCATAGGCAGTATCTAGTATTTCTATAGATATCCTTGCGATAGAAACGCCAAATAACCACATTTAGATCATAATAATTGAAATATTGGTAATATTCATGATATAAAAGTCTAGGTAGGCCGTGCGTTGTTTTGACTCGTCAGCTCGTTTCCATACATATATACGCCTATTTATATTGCAATAATCGTTTTATATAATCTATTTCATCGTGCGAATTTCATGGTCCCAAAATTAATTGATTTTATTAAGAAAAAATTTATATGACTTCCCCAAATTTCACATAAAAACATCAAATTATATCGCATTTTCGTCAACTTTTCGACATATAAGGCAAGGCCTAGTGCCTCTGCACATAACCTGCTATAAAAGAACGACGAAAATCGCACAATTACGAAAAAAGTTGACATTTTCATATAACTTAATACATAATAATAATACGGAGCCGCGCGTCGTCGAGTCGCTCGCGCTTGACCGATCTGGATTATAAATCTCATATTTGCGTCTAGTTAGTACAGGCATAACTTTCTACTGTTTAAATTTTGAAAAATGAAGCTAAATTGATCTATTAAAAATAAAATTATCAAAATTTACATATAAAAAAAAAAATATATTAAACAAATAAAAAAAAATTTTTTTTCCGTTTTTTGGCGCTTTCTCCACATCATAGGTAGGATCTAGTATTTCTATAGATATTTTTGCGATAGAAACGCCAAATACCCACATTTAGATCATAATAATTGAAATATTGGTAATATTCATGATATAAAAGTCTAGGTAGGCCGTGCGTTGTTGTGACTCGTCAGCTCGTTTCCATAGATATATACGCCTATTTATATTGCAATAATCGTTTTATATAATCTATTTCATCGTGCGAATTTCATGCTCTCAAAATTAATTGATTTTATTAAGAAAAAATTTATATGACTTCCCCAAATTTCACATGAAAACATCAAATTATATCGCATTTTCGTCAACTTTTCGACAAATAAGGCAAGGCCTAGTGCCTCTGCACATAACCTGCTATAAAAGAACGACGAAAATCGTTAAATTACAAAAAAAAATTGACATTTTCATATAACTTAATACATAATAATAATACGGAGCCGCGCGTCGTCGAGTCGCTCGCGCTTGACCGATCTGGATTATAAATCTCATATTTGCGTATAGTTAGTATAGGCGTAACTTTCAACTGTTTAAATTTAAAAAAATTGAAGCTAAATTGATCTATTAAAAATAAAATAATCAAAATTTACATATAAAAAAAAATTTAATAAACAAATAAGAAAAAAATTTTTTCTGTTTTTGGCGCTTTCTCCACATCATAGGCAGGATCTAGTATTTCTATAGATATCCTTGCGATAGAAACGCCAAATAACCACATTTAGATCATAATAATTGAAATATTGGTAATATTCATGATATAAAAGTCTAGGTAGGCCGTGCGTTGTTTTGACTCGTCAGCTCGTTTCCATACATATATACGCCTATTTATATTGCATGAATAGTTTTATATCATCTATTTCATCGTGCGAATTTCATGGTCCCAAAATTAATTGATTTTATTAAGAAAAAATTTATATGACTTCCCCAAATTTCACATAAAAACATGAAATTATATCGCATTTTCGTCAACTTTTCGACTTATAAGGCAAGGCCTAGTGCCTCTGCACATAACCTGCTATAAAAGAACGACGAAAATTGCACAATTACGAAAAAAAATTGACATTTTCATATAACTTAATACATAATAATAATACGGAGCCGCGCGTCGTTGAGTCGCTCGCGCTTGACCGATCTGGAATATAAATCTCATATTTGCGTCTAGTTAGTACAGGCGTAACTTTCTACTGTTTAAATTTTGAAAATTGAAGCTAAATTGATCTATTAAAAATAAAATATACAAAATTTACATATAAAAAAAAAATATGATAAACAAATAAAAAAAAATTTTTTTTCCGTTTTTGGCGCTTTCTTCACATCATAGGCAAGATCTAGTATTTCTATAGATATCCTTGCGATAGAAACGCCAAATACCTACATTTAGATCTTAATAATTGAAATATTGGTAATATTCATGATATAAAAGTCTAGGTAGGCCGTGCGTTGTTTTGACTCGTCAGCTCGTTTCCATACATATATACGCCTATTTATATTGCAATAATCGTTTTATATAATCTATTTCATCGTGCGAATTTCATGGTCCCAAAATTAATTGATTTTATTAAGAAAAAATTTATATGACTTCCCCAAATTTCACATAAAAACATCAAATTATATCGCATTTTCGTCAACTTTTCGACATATAAGGCAAGGCCTAATGCCTCTGCACATAACCTGCTATAAAAGAACGACGAAAATCGCACAATTACGAAAAAAAAATGACATTTTCATATAACTTAATACATAATAATAATACGGAGCCGCGCGTCGTCGAGCCGCTCGCGCTTGACCGATCTGGATTATAAATCTCATATTTGCGTCTAGTTAGTACAGGCGTAACTTTCTACTGTTTAAATTTTGAAAAATGAAGCTAAATTGATCTATTAAAAATAAAATTATCAAAATTTACATAGGTAAAAAAAAAAAATATAATAAACAAATAAAAAAAAATTTTTTTTCCGTTTTTTGGCGCTTTCTCCACATCATAGGTAGGATCTAGTATTTCTATAGATATCCTTGCGATAGAAATGCCAAATACCCACATTTAGATCATAATAATTGAAATATTGGTAATATTCATGATATAAAAGTCTAGGTAGGCCGTGCGTTGTTTTGACTCGTCAGCTCGTTTCCATACATATATACGCCTATTTATATTGCAATAATCGTTTTATATAATCTATTTCATCGTGCGAATTTCATGCTCTCAAAATTAATTGATTTTATTAAGAAAAAATTTATATGACTTCCCCAAATTTCACATGAAAACATCAAATTATATCGCATTTTCGTCAACTTTTCAACAAATAAGGCAAGGCCTAGTGCCTCTGCACATAACCTGCTATAAAAGAACGACGAAAATCGCACAATTACGAAAAAAAATTGACATTTTCATATAACTTAATACATAATAATAATACGGAGCCGCGCGTCGTCGAGTCGCTCGCGCTTGACCGATCTGGAATATAAATCTCATATTTGCGTCTAGTTAGTACAGGCGTAACTTTCTACTGTTTAAATTTTGAAAATTGAAGCTAAATTGATCTATTAAAAATAAAATAATCAAAATTTACATATAAAAAAAAAATATATTAAACAAATAAAAAAAAATTTTTTTTCCGTTTTTGGCGCTTTCTCCACATCATAGGCAGAATCTAGTATTTCTATAGATATCCTTGCGATAGAAACGCCAAATACCCACATTTAGATCATAATAATTGAAATATTGGTAATATTCATGATATAAAAGTCTAGGTAGGCCGTGCGTTGTTTTGACTCGTCAGCTCGTTTCCATACATATATACGCCTATTTATATTGCAATAATCGTTTTATATAATCTATTTCATCGTGCGAATTTCATGGTCCCAAAATTAATTGATTTTATTAAGAAAAAATTTATATGACTTCCCAAAATTTCACATAAAAACATCAAATTATATCGCATTTTCGTCAACTTTTCGACATATAAGGCAAGGCCTATTGTCTCTGCACATAACCTGCTATAAAAGAACGACGAAAATCGCACAATTACGAAAAAAAATTGACATTTTCATATAACTTAATACATAATAATAATACGGAGCCGCGCGTCGTCGAGTCGCTCGCGCTTGACCGATCTAGATTATAAATCTCATATTTGCGTCTAGTTAGTACAGGCGTAACTTTCTACTGTTTAAATTTTCAAAAATTGAAGCTAAATTGATCTATTAAAAATAAAATAATCAAAATTTACATATATAAAAAAAAAAAATAATAAATAAAATATTTTCCGTATTTGACGTTTTCTCTACATCATAGGCAGGATCTAGTATTTCTATAGATATCCTTGCTATAGAAACGCCAAATAACCACATTTAGATCATAATAATTGAAATATTGGTAATATTCATGATATAAAAGTCTAGGTAGGCCGTGCGTTGTTTTGACTCGTCAGCTGGTTTCCATACATATATACGCCTATTTATATTGCAATATTCGTTTTATATAATCTATTTCATCGTTCGAATTTCATGGTCCCAAAATTAATTGATTTTATTAAGAAAAAATTTATATGACTTCCCCAAATTTCACATAAAAACATCAAATTATATCGCATTTTCGTCAACTTTTCGACATATAAGGCAAGGCCTAGTGCCTCTGCACATAACCTGCTATAAAAGAACGACGAAAATCGCACAATTACGAAAAAAAAATGACATTTTCATATAACTTAATACATAATAATAATACGGAGCCGCGCGTCGTCGAGTCGCTCGCGCTTGACCGATCTGGATTATAAATCTCATATTTGCGTCTAGTTAGTACAGGCGTAACTTTCTACTGTTTAAATTTTAAAAATTGAAGCCTAATTGATCTATTAAAAATAAAATAATCAAAATTTACATATAAAAAAAAATATAATAAACAAATAAAAAAAATTTTTTTTTATGTTTTTGGCGCTTTCTCCACATCATAGGCAGGATCTAGTATTTCTATAGATATCCTTGCGATAGAAACGCCAAATAACCACATTTAGATCATAATAAATGAAATATTGGTAATATTCATGATATAAAAGTCTAGGTAGGCCGTGCGTTGTTTTGACTCGTCAGCTCGTTTCCATACATATATACGCCTATTTATATTGCAATAATCGTTTTATATAATCTATTTCATCGTGCGAATTTCATGGTCCCAAAATTAATTGATTTTATTAAGAAAAAATTTATATGACTTCCCCAAATTTCACATAAAAACATCAAATTATATCGCATTTTCATCAATTTTTCGACATATAAGGCAAGGCCTAGTGCCTCTGCACATAACCTGCTATAAAAGAACGACGAAAATCGCACAATTACGAATAAAAAGTTGACATTTTCATATAACTTAATACATAATAATAATACGGAGCCGCGCGTCGTCGAGTCGCTCGCGCTTGACCGATTTGGATTATAAATCTCATATTTGCGTCTAGTTAGTACAGGCGTAACTTTCTACTGTTTAAATTTTGAAAAATGAAGCTAAATTGATCTATTAAAAGTAAAATAATCAAAATTTACATATAAAAAAAAAAAAATACAATAAACAAATAAAAAAAATTTTTTTTCCGTTTTTTGGCGCTTTCTCCACATCATAGGCAGGATCTAGTACTTCTATAGATATCCTTGCGATAGAAACGCCAAATAACCACATTTAGATCATAATAATTGAAATATTGGTAATATTCATGATATAAAAGTCTAGGTAGGCCGTGCGTTGTTTTGACTCGTCAGCTGGTTTCCATACATATATACGCCTATATATATTGCAATATTCGTTTTATATAATCTATTTCATCGTTCGAATTTCATGGTCCCAAAATTAATTGATTTTATTAAGAAAAAATTTATATGACTTCCCCAAATTTCACATTAAAACATCAAATTATATCGCATTTTCGTCAACTTTTCGACATATAAGGCAAGGCCTAGTGCCTCTGCACATAACCTGCTATAAAAGAACGACGAAAATCGCACAATTACGAAAAAAAAATGACATTTTCATATAACTTAATACATAATAATAATACGGAGCCGCGCGTCGTCGAGTCGCTCGCGCTTGACCGATCTGGATTATAAATCTCATATTTGCGTCTAGTTAGTACAGGCGTAACTTTCTACTGTTTAAATTTTAAAAATTGAAGCTAAATTGATCTATTAAAAATAAATTAATCAAAATTTACATATAAAAAAAAAATATAATAAACAAATAAAAAAAATTTTTTTTTCCGTTTTTGGCACTTTCTCCACATCATAGGCAGGATCTAGTATTTCTATAGATATCCTTGCGATAGAAACGCCAAATACCCACATTTAGATCATAATAATTGAAATATTGGTAATATTCATGATATAAAAGTCTAGGTAGGCCGTGCGTTGTTTTGACTCGTCAGCTGGTTTCCATACATATATACGCCTATTTATATTGCAATAATCGTTTTATATAATCTATTTCATCGTGCGAATTTCATGGTCCCAAAATTAATTGATTTTATTAAGACAAAATTTATATGACTTCCCCAAATTTCACATAAAAACATCAAATTATATCGCATTTTCGTCAACTTTTCGACATATAAGGCAAGGCCTAGTGCCTCTGCACATAACCTGCTATAAAAGAACGACGAAAATCGCACAATTACGAAAAAAGTTGACATTTTCATATAACTTAATACATAATAATAATACGGAGCCGCGCGTCGTCGAGTCGCTCGCGCTTGACCGATCTGGATTATAAATCTCATATTTGTGTCTAGTTAGTACAGGCGTAACTTTCTACTGTTTAAATTTTGAAAATTGAAGCTAAATTGATCTATTAAAAATAAATAATCAAAATTTACATATAAAAAAAAAATATAATTAACAAATTAAAAAAAAAAAATTTTCCGTTTTTGGCGCTTTCTCCACATCATAGGCAGGATCTAGTATTTCTATAGATATCCTTGCGATAGAAACGCCAAATACCCACATTTAGATCATAATAATTGAAATATTGGTAATATTCATGATATAAAAGTCTAGGTAGGCCGTGCATTGTTTTGACTCGTCAGCTCGTTTCCATACATATATACGCCTATTTATATTGCAATAATCGTTTTATATAATCTATTTCATCGTGCGAATTTCATGGTCCCAAAATTAATTGATTTTATTAAGAAAAAATTTATATGACTTCCCCAAATTTCACATAAAAACATCAAATTATATCGCATTTTCGTCAACTGTTCGACAAATAAGGCAAGGCCTAGTGCCTCTGCACATAACCTGCTATAAAAGAACGACGAAAATCGCACAATTACGACAAAAAATTGACATTTTCATATAACTTAATACATAACAATAATACGGAGCCGCGCGTCGTCGAGTCGCTCGCGCTTGACCGATTTGGATTATAAATCTCATATTTGCGTCTAGTTAGTACAGGCGTAACTTTCTACTGTTTAAATTTTGAAAAATGAAGCTAAATTGATCTATTAAAAGTAAAATAATCAAAATTTACATATAAAAAAAAAAATACAATAAACAAATAAAAAAAATTTTTTTTCCGTTTTTTGGCGCTTTCTCCACATCATAGGCAGGATCTAGTACTTCTATAGATATCCTTGCGATAGAAACGCCAAATAACCACATTTAGATCATAATAATTGAAATATTGGTAATATTCATGATATAAAAGTCTAGGTAGGCCGTGCGTTGTTTTGACTCGTCAGCTCGTTTCCATACATATATACGCCTATTTATATTGCAATAATCGTTTTATATAATCTATTTCATCGTGCGAATTTCATGGTCCCAAAATTAATTGATTTTATTAAGAAAAAATTTATATGACTTCCCCAAATTTCACATGAAAACATCAAATTATATCGCATTTTCGTCATTTTTTCGACATATAAGGCAAGGCCTAGTGCCTCTGCACATAACCTGCTATAAAAGAACGACGAAAATCGCACAATTACGAAAAAAAATTGACATTTTCATATAACTTAATACATAATAATAATACGGAGCCGCGCGTCGTCGAGTCGCTCGCGCTTGACCGATCTGGATTATAAATCTCATATTTGCGTCTAGTTAGTACAGGCGTAACTTTCTACTGTTTAAATTTTATAAATTGAAGCTAAATTGATCTATTAAAAATAAAATAATCAAAATTTACATATTAAAAAAAAATATAATAAACAAATAAAAAAAAAAATTTTTCCGTTTTTGGCGCTTTCTCCACATCATAGGCAGGATCTAGTATTTCTATAGATATCCTTGCGATAGAAACGCCAAATACCCACATTTAGATCATAATAATTGAAATATTGGTAATATTCATGATATAAAAGTCTAGGTAGGCCGTGCATTGTTTTGACTCGTCAGCTCGTTTCCATACATATATACGCCTATTTATATTGCAATAATCGTTTTATATAATCTATTTCATCGTGCGAATTTCATGGTCCCAAAATTAATTGATTTTATTAAGAAAAAATTTATATGACTTCCCCAAATTTCACATAAAAACATCAAATTATATCGCATTTTCGTCAACTTTTCGACATATAAGGCAAGGCCTAGTGCCTCTGCACATAACCTGCTATAAAAGAACGACGAAAATCGCACAATTACGAAAAAAGTTGACATTTTCATATAACTTAATACATAATAATAATACGGAGCCGCGCGTCGTCGAGTCGCTCGCGCTTGACCGATCTGGATTATAAATCTCATATTTGTGTCTAGTTAGTACAGGCGTAACTTTCTACTGTTTAAATTTTGAAAATTGAAGCTAAATTGATCTATTAAAAATAAATAATCAAAATTTACATATAAAAAAAAAATATGATTAACAAATTAAAAAAAAAAAAATTTCCGTTTTTGGCGCTTTCTCCACATCATAGGCAGGATCTAGTATTTCTATAGATATCCTTGCGATAGAAACGCCAAATACCCACATTTAGATCATAATAATTGAAATATTGGTAATATTCATGATATAAAAGTCTAGGTAGGCCGTGCATTGTTTTGACTCGTCAGCTCGTTTCCATACATATATACGCCTATTTATATTGCAATAATCGTTTTATATAATCTATTTCATCGTGCGAATTTCATGGTCCCAAAATTAATTGATTTTATTAAGAAAAAATTTATATGACTTCCCCAAATTTCACATAAAAACATCAAATTATATCGCATTTTCGTCAACTTTTCGACAAATAAGGCAAGGCCTAGTGCCTCTGCACATAACCTGCTATAAAAGAACGACGAAAATCGCACAATTACGAAAAAAATTAACATTTTCATATAACTTAATACATAACAATAATACGGAGCCGCGCGTCGTCGAGTCGCTCGCGCTTGACCGATCTGGATTATAAATCTCATATTTGCGTCTAGTAAGTTCAGGCGTAACTTTCTACTGTTTAAATTTTGAAAATTGAAGCTAAATTGATCTATTAAAAATAAAATAATCAAAATTTACATATAAAAAAAAATATAATAAACAAATAAAAAAAAATTTTTTTTCCGTTTTTGGCGCTTTCTTCACATCATAGGCAGGATCTAGTATTTCTATAGATATCCTTGCGATAGAAACGCCAAATAACCACATTTAGATCATAATAATTGAAATATTGGTAATATTCATGATATAAAAGTCTAGGTAGGCCGTGCGTTGTTTTGACTCGTCAGCTCGTTTCCATACATATATACGCCTATTTATATTGCAATAATCGTTTTATATTATCTATTTCATCGTGCGAATTTCATGGTCCCAAAATTAATTGATTTTATTAAGAAAAAATTTATATGACTTCCCCAAATTTCACATAAAAACATCAAATTATATCGCATTTTCGTCAACTTTTCGACATATAAGGCAAGGCCTAGTGCCTCTGCCCATAACCTGCTATAAAAGAACGACGAAAATCGCACAACTACGAAAAAAAATGACATTTTCATATAACTTAATACATAATAATAATACGGAGCCGCGCGTCGTCGAGTCGCTCGCGCTTGACCGATCTGGATTATAAATCTCATATTTGCGTCTAGTTAGTATAGGCGTAACTTTCTACTGTTTAAATTTTAAAAATTGAAGCTAAATTGATCTATTAAAAATAAAATAATCAAAATTGACATATAAAAAAAAAAATATAATAAACAAATAAAAAAAAATTTTTTTTCCGTTTTTGGCACTTTCTCCACATCATAGGCAGGATCTAGTATTTCTATAGATATCCTTGCGATAGAAACGCCAAATACCCACATTTAGATCATAATAATTGAAATATTGGTAATATTCATGATATAAAAGTCTAGGTAGGCCGTGCGTTGTTTTGACTCGTCAGCTGGTTTCCATACATATATACGCCTATTTATATTGCAATAATCGTTTTATATAATCTATTTCATCGTGCGAATTTCATGGTCCCAAAATTAATTGATTTTATTAAGAAAAAATTTATATGATTTCCCCAAATTTCACATAAAAACATCAAATTATATCGCATTTTCGTCAACTTTTCGACATATAAGGCAAGGCCTAGTGCCTCTGCACATAACCTGCTATAAAAGAACGACGAAAATCGCACAATTACAAAAAAAAGGTGACATTTTCATATAACTTAATACATAATAATAATACGGAGCCGCGCGTCGTCGAGTCGCTCGCGCTTGACCGATCTGGATTATAAATCTCATATTTGCGTCTAGTTAGTACAGGCGTAACTTTCTACTGTTTAAATTTTGAAAATTGAAGCTAAATTGATCTATTAAAAATAAAATAATCAAAATTTACATATAAAAAAAATATAATAAACAAATAAAAAAAAAAATTTTTCCGTTTTTGGCGCTTTCTCCACATCATAGGCAGGATCTAGTATTTCTATAGATATCCTTGCGATAGAAACGCCAAATACCCACATTTATATCATAATAATTGAAATATTGGTAATATTCATGATATAAAAGTCTAGGTAGGCCGTGCGTTGTTTTGACTCGTCAGCTCGTTTCCATACATATATACGCCTATTTATATTGCAATAATCGTTTTATATAATCTATTTCATCGTGCGAATTTCATGGTCCCAAAATTAATTGATTTTATTAAGAAAAAATTTATATGACTTCCCCAAATTTCACATTAAAACATCAAATTATATCGCATTTTTGTCAACTTTTCGACATATAAGGCAAGGCCTAGTGCCTCTGCACATAACCTGCTATAAAAGAACGACGAAAATCTCACAATTACGAAAAAAATTGACATTTTCATATAACTGAATACATAATAATAATACGGAGCCGCGCGTCGTCGAGTCGCTCGCGCTTGACCGATCTGGATTATAAATCTCATATTTGCGTCTAGTTAGTACAGGCGTAACTTTCCACTGTTTAAATTTTGAAAATTGAAGCTAAATTGATCTATTAAAAAGAAAATAATCAAAATTTACATATAAAAAAAAAATATAATAAACAAATTAAAAAAAATTTTTTTTCCGTTTTTGGCGCTTTCTTCACATCATAGGCAGGATCTAGTATTTCTATAGATATCCTTGCGATAGAAACGCCAAATAACCACATTTAGATCATAATAATTGAAATATTGGTAATATTCATGATATAAAAGTCTAGGTAGGCCGTGCGTTGTTTTGACTCGTCAGCTCGTTTCCATACATATATACGCCTAATTATATTGCAATAATCGTTTTATATTATCTTTTTCATCGTGCGAATTTCATGGTCCCAAAATTAATTGATTTTATTAAGAAAAAATTTATATGACTTCCCCAAATTTCACATAAAAACATCAAATTATATCGCATTTTCGTCAACTTTTCGACATATAAGGCAAGGCCTAGTGCCTCTGCACATAACCTGCTATAAAAGAACGACGAAAATCGCACAATTACGAAAAAAGTTGACATTTTCATATAACTTAATACATAATAATAATACGGAGCCGCGCGTCGTCGAGTCGCTCGCGCTTGACCGATCTGGATTATAAATCTCATATTTGCGTCTAGTTAGTACAGGCGTAACTTTCTACTGTTTAAATTTTGAAAATTGAAGCTAAATTGATCTATTAAAAATAAATAATCAAAATTTACAAAAAAAAAAAAATATAATTAACAAATTAAAAAAAAAAATTTTCCGTTTTTGGCGCTTTCTCCACATCATAGGCAGGATCTAGTATTTCTATAGATATCCTTGCGATAGAAACGCCAAATACCCACATTTAGATCATAATAATTGAAATATTGGTAATATTCATGATATAAAAGTCTAGGTAGGCCGTGCGTTGTTTTGACTCGTCAGCTCGTTTCCATACATATATACGCCTATTTATATTGCAATAATCGTTTTATATAATCTATTTCATCGTGCGAATTTCATGGTCCCAAAATTAATTGATTTTATTAAGAAAAAATTTATATGACTTCCCCAAATTTCACATAAAAACATCAAATTATATCGCATTTTCGTCAACTTTTCGACATATAAGGCAAGGCCTAGTGCCTCTGCACATAACCTGCTATAAAAGAACGACGAAAATCGCACAATTACGAAAAAAAATTGACATTTTCATATAACTTAATACATAATAATAATACGGAGCCGCGCGTCGTCGAGTCGCTCGCGCTTGACCGATCTGGATTATAAATCTCATATTTGCGTCTAGTTAGTACAGGCGTAACTTTCTACTGTTTAGATTTTGAAAATTGAAGCTAAATTGATCTATTAAAAATAAAATAATCAAAATTTACATATAAAAAAAAAATATAATAAACAAATAAAAAAAAATTTTTTTTCCGTTTTTGGCGCTTTCTCCACATCATAGGCAGGATCTAGTATTTCTATAGATATCCTTGCGATAGAAACGCCAAATAACCACATTTAGATCATAATAATTGAAATATTGGTAATATTCATGATATAAAAGTCTAGGTAGGCCGTGCGTTGTTTTGACTCGTCAGCTCGTTTCCATACATATATACGCCTATTTATATTGCAATAATCGTTTTATATAATCTATTTCATCGTGCGAATTTCATGGTCCCAAAATTAATTGATTTTATTAAGAAAAAATTTATATGACTTCCCCAAATTTCACATAAAAACATCAAATTATATCGCATTTTCGTCAACTTTTCGACATATAAGGCAAGGCCTAGTGCCTCTGCCCATAACCTGCTATAAAAGAACGACGAAAATCGCACAATTACGAAAAAAAATGACATTTTTATATAACTTAATACATAATAATAATACGGAGCCGCGCGTCGTCGAGTCGCTCGCGCTTGACCGATCTGGATTATAAATCTCATATTTGCGTATAGTTAGTACAGGCATAACTTTCTACTGTTTAAATTTTGAAAATTGAAGCTAAATTGATCTATTTAAAACAAAATAATCAAAATTTACATAGGTAAAAAAAAAAAATATAATAAACAAATAAAAAAAAAAATTTTTCCGTTTTTGGCGCTTTCTCCACATCATAGGCAGGATCTAGTATTTCTATAGATATCCTTGCGATAGAAACGCCAAATAACCACATTTAGATCATAATAATTGAAATATTGGTAATATTCATGATATAAAAGTCTAGGTAGGCCGTGCGTTGTTTTGACTCGTCAGCTCGTTTCCATACATATATACGCCTATTTATATTGCAATAATCGTTTTATATAATCTATTTCATCGTGCGAATTTCATGGTCCCAAAATTAATTGATTTTATTAAGAAAAAATTTATATGACTTCCCCAAATTTCACATAAAAACATCAAATTATATCGCATTTTCGTCAACTTTTCGACATATAAGGCAAGGCCTAGTGCCTCTGCACATAACCTGCTATAAAAGAACGACGAAAATCGCACAATTACGAAAAAAAATTGACATTTTCATATAACTTAATACATAATAATAATACGGAGCCGCGCGTCGTCTAATCGCTCGCGCTTGACTGATCTGGATTATAAATCTCATATTTGCGTCTAGTTAGTACAGGCATAACTTTCTACTGTTTAAATTTTGAAAATTGAAGCTAAATTGATCTATTTAAAACAAAATAATCAAAATTTACATATTAAAAAAAAATATAATAAACAAATAAAAAAAAAAAATTTTTCCGTTTTTGGCGCTTTCTCCACATCATAGGCAGGATCTAGTATTTCTATAGATATCCTTGCGATAGAAACGCCAAATAACCACATTTAGATCATAATAATTGAAATATTGGTAATATTCATGATATAAAAGTCTAGGTAGGCCGTGCGTTGTTTTGACTCGTCAGCTCGTTTCCATACATATATACGCCTATTTATATTGCAATAATCGTTTTATATAATCTATTTCATCGTGCGAATTTCATGGTCCCAAAATTAATTGATTTTATTAAGAAAAAATTTATATGACTTCCCCAAATTTCACATAAAAACATCAAATTATATCGCATTTTCGTCAACTTTTCGACATATAAGGCAAAACCTAGTGCCTCTGCACATAACCTGCTATAAAAGAACGACGAAAATCGCACAATTACGAAAAAAGTTGACATTTTCATATAACTTAATACATAATAATAATACGGAGCCGCGCGTCGTCGAGTCGCTCGCGCTTGACCGATCTGGATTATAAATCTCATATTTGCGTCTAGTTAGTACAGGCATAACTTTCTACTGTTTAAATTTTGAAAAATGAAGCTAAATTGATCTATTAAAAATAAAATTATCAAAATTTACATATAAAAAAAAAATATATTAAACAAATAAAAAAAAATTTTTTTTCCGTTTTTTGGCGCTTTCTCCACATCATAGGTAGGATCTAGTATTTCTATAGATATTTTTGCGATAGAAACGCCAAATACCCACATTTAGATCATAATAATTGAAATATTGGTAATATTCATGATATAAAAGTCTAGGTAGGCCGTGCGTTGTTTTGA
>CATIXC010000032.1:0-10004 GCA_949709985.1 Luffia ferchaultella | reverse complement strand
GGCTCGCCCGATCGAGGCAAAAGTCAAGTTGAATATCATGAGAATTGAACTGCTGTGTGTGCCAGAATGCGAGTACCCGCACGTGCAAGCGTGCGGGCCGTTCTTGTTCTCACGCGATTATGCGCTGAAACGATCAGCAGCAAATATCAGTGTCATAGGATCGCCCAAAAGTTCAGTGACCTTTTCAGTTTCGACAATAACCAAAATGTCAATTTCTCTAGTTGGTTTTTTTTCAATTCTATTAATTCTGCTTTATCGGTGTCCTCTGATGAATGTTTTGGAATCGGTTTTAACATCTCGCACCCACGATCCCATTCGAACTTAATCATGACAGTTCCCAACGTTGGGGCCCAACGAAAAATACAATTTCTCTTGATTTTTTGTTCAATTAAAAACTCAAAATGACCATTTTCGTATAGATTTTTTATTTGAATTCTAAAAAAATATCATTTTATTGTCCTGATTAAATATTCAATAAGAATCGCGAGCTCTGCTCAGTAAAAAACCGAATTTCGTTGCATTCCAACGTTGCAAACTTCAACATCGTATATTTTTGTGATTTTTCAAAAAAAAACGTTCAGTCGCGAACGAATCCAACTAAATATCGATCTTTTCCAACAAAATTTCCTTTTCAGTGTGTAACCACAATTTCAGAGTGTCAATTAAAATCTCAAAATGACCATTTTCGTATAGATTTTTTATTTGAATTCTAAAAAAATATCATTTTATTGTCCTGATTGAATATTCAATAAGAATCGCGAGCTCTGCTCAAGAAAAACCTGAATTTCGTTGCATTCCAATGTTGCAAACTTCAACATCGTATATTTTTGTGATTTTTAAAAAAAAACGTTCAGTCGCGAACGAATCCAACTAAATATCGATCTTTTCCAACAAAATTCCCTTTTCAGTGTGTAACCACAATTTCAGAGTGTCAATTAAAATCTCAAAATGACCATTTTCGTATAGATTTTTTATTTGAATTCTAAAAAAATATCATTTTATTGTCCTGATTAAATATTCAATAAGAATCGCGAGCTCTGCTCAAGAAAAACCTGAATTTCGTTGCATTCCAATGTTGCAAACTTCAACATCGTATATTTTTGTGATTTTTCAAAAAAAAACGTTCAGTCGCGAACGAATCCAACTAAATATCGATCTTTTCCAACAAAATTTCCTTTTCAGTGTGTAACCACAATTTGAGAGTGTCAATTAAAAACTAAAAATGACCATTTTCGTATAGATTTTTTATTTGAATTCTAAAAAAATATCATTTTATTGTCCTGATTAAATATTCAATAAGAATCGCGAGCTCTGCTCAAGAAAAAACCGAATTTCGTTGCATTCCAACGTTGCAAACTTCAGCATCGTACTTAATCTGTGTTGGTTCATTTTGTTGACATTAAAAATCGTTCAATTGGTTTGAGTTACGACAGTTGCAATTTCTCGGTCATTACAGCCAGGATAGTGGACAAGATGATTGTGTGTGTGTGTGTGCAAAGGGATGTGCACTATTAAATACTGAGGAAAACAATCCCGCGAATATACAGATGTGACCGGTTCAAACTCGTGGCAGTTGTGGCTTCCAGTACTTAATCCTGCATCGCAGAAGAGAAAGAGAGAAAGCGGGAAAGAGTGAGTTTGTTAGTTGAATGAAACGCGGGAGGCTGTACCGAAGGACGCGACTGCTTCACAGCCCCTCAGGGCCACAGTCCTCAGTACAACTCGTCCGGTCACTACTGGCCGCTACTACTGGTACTGTCCTGCTGCTCACCCCGTGTTGCTGCGGTGCTCTTGCCGTTACCGCAGTCGTACTCCATTCTGTCCTCTCTTTCGCTATCGTATCACGAATATGCTGTCTATCGGTCGACCATTGCGGTCGCTTACTACTGCGAAACATTGCCGCCACTTGGTCACTCTACGTACTCTCTACCACACACTGGATGTTCAATGAAAACGGTTTCAATCTCGGGCAGCAATATACCTGCGGTTTGGAGCGTCCAGTTGCCCCGTAACTGTGCAGCGTTCGTTTTGTCCGTAAAGAAAAGTAATTGGACTCACATCCCGTGCAGAAATTTTTTCGGGGTCAGTCTAGATTCTGCCGGGGATCCCAACCTCCCAATCGGGATCTAATATGGTATCCAGGTTCGATCCCAATGCTACTTGTAACGCTGGTAAACTGGATCCTGACCGGGATTCAAGCTGGGGTTCGGGCGGGGATCCCGATTTGCATCCGTTCAAGATCCTGATGTGCATCCATTAGGGATCCGGATTTATATCCATTGGAGAATCAAAATGGATCCACATCTGGATGCGTGAAGGAATCTGTACATATTTCTTATCCTTTTGGGTAGATATTTTTTCACAGGGATCGCGAACAAATGCAAGCAAATTTCAATATATTAACAATTATTTTTAAAGTATTTTTTATTTTATGTATTTTAACTTCATTAATTATAAAAATGAAAATTGAACGTAGGATAGAATTGAGATTGGTTTATTTTTGTTGAGTCCGTCCTTTCCGACCATCCCAATCTTTTGCATTCGAAATCGCTGATCCGAGCGATTTGAAAACAATCTCTTCGTTGACTGGTGTTCCATCGGGAAGTGTATGGAAGTCTGTGAGGGCAGCTGTAACGATATAAAAGATAGTAATTGGATGGTAATAATTACAAAACAAAAACAAAACATTTTTTAGATCATATACTATTATAATACCCATCAAACAGCTCCCGAAAGTTGTAGTCTTCAAAAGCATCTTCCCTTCCACTTTTTTCTTTGCCGTGAAATTCATTGCCAGATCTCGACCAAAAAATTTTCGAAGAATGGCAGTCGCACTCTTCACCGTATTATTGTTGCGATCCAGCAATTGTTTTAAGGATTGTTTCTGTGAAACATATGGCGTTTAAATAGGTAAAACACTTATACTACGTAATGTGTACTCTGTACAATGAAAGATCAAACAATTTTTTTTGCCTTTCTAGTAAATATTAAAACTTCAACAAGAATGATAAAAATTCAAATGAAAATGAAATGCCCTCAGTGTACACAAAGTGAAGATTAAAGCAATACTACAGAGACAGAAACTTAATCTTTTAGAAACTCGCTTTATGTTTTTGGAATTTTTTCTCAAATCTACTCTGATTTATTTTCGGGAATGTATTCTAGAATTGAAATTTAAAATATTTACCAGATCTCGATGCATTTCGGCATCCTCACGAAGCTTATCGTCGAATGCCTCAAATGACTGTGGATCAGCCAATGGCAAGTGTAGATTATATTTTTTTTCCACATGATCAACTGTGCGGTTTTCAGAAACAACAAAGTTTCGATCGACAACCAGCGCATCGCGTAACGCATTAATAGCATCTGTGTTGGCCTGCAGATCGATTCTGATGCCTGTGAGGATTGTCAGCAGGAACTGGGTGTCTGGAAAAAGTGTATATTTATTTTACAACTTATAAGAAATACCCGCTACTACACTTTAAGAAATGTACTTTATGTATTTATTGATCAGGGATATGTGCATGTGCCAACGAACCTGACGATAAATCTTTCTCAGACGTTTGCTCTCTTCGAAATTCTGTTTTTTTCCTGCTGTCAACACGATGCGGTAATTGCGTACCGGAATCTGTCGATTTGTTTTTCTGGCTGCTGGACACCAATGCTGACAAATCTTTCTCAGACGTTTGCTCTTTTTGAACTTCTGTTGTTTTTGTGCTGTCAACGAAATGCGTGGATTTCGTACCAGAATCGATACCAGTCGAATTCTTTTTCTGGCTGCTGTTCCCCAATGCTGATTCTATATATTTTATAGCAAAACATCATATTGAAAACTGAAATTGAAGTCGCTAGCAATTGTGAAAAAAGTTGAGGTTTACAAAACGCCTTAACTTAGAGCTCTCTCAAAATTTCGTATAAACGTTTTCGGCACCGGAACTAACAGTTTTCTTCCGTGAAGAAAAATTTTCTGACTTTTTGAATTTGCGATATTTAATTTCTAATTTTCTGTTTTCCCCGTCTGAAACTCGTCTAAATTGAAGTCTTATTTCGTAGAAAAGTTGCACAAATCGCGTTGCAAAAAAATGTATCAAGGATTTTATTTGCAGGAAAGCAGAAATGTAATGAGCCAAAATTTTTTAAAAATATCCTAAACACATTGTTTTGCAACTCATAAATAAAAGGCGACTCCAATTTACACACGTTGAGATGGGACAAGTTGAAAATTGGAAATTGAACGTCTCCAATTCTTAACATCAGAAAATTTATCCTCATAGGGGAAAATGGTTAGTTTTTGGTGTCCCGAATGTTCATATAAAATGATCGTATCCCAAAAAAAATAATTTTATAATAGTAATACGTTAAGACGAAACGTACTTTTCTTTTTGTACTGTAGTTGTGTCGACTTTTTGCGCACGGAAGTGTAATCTTCGTCGAGTGATGACTCAGTGTTGTTGTTGTCGTCTTTCGAATCATCATTCACTAGAATAGTATAAATAAAATGGTTCCAGGTGTACACAAACAGGGTTTTTTTTAGAAAATTAGAAAAATTACAATTCCAAAAACCTAGGGTTCCAATAAGTGAAGGGAAAAAGAACTACTGATCTCATCAATCATATCAATCAAATTGGAAGTCAGACTATGTTTTTTTTTAGAAGTATACCATGTAAATATTTCGATAATATATACCTTCTGAGCGAGGAGCCCATTCGTCATCAAGAGATTCTTCCAACTCCGCCACGGAGAAAAGCTGCGCAGTTGACTGTTTTTTCACTGACTCAGTAATTTTGGAAGCTTTGGTCGGACCATCAAGCTCCCCATCGGTCGTAAATGCATACTCCGCTGTTCTGAGTCTTTTTTCTCGTCTGAGTGCCTCTTTGTAGGTGTCTGAAACGTGTAACAAAATAAAATAAATTTTTCCCTGCGTAAAATATCAGAGTTTACCGCTAAAAGGAATTTTAGTTTGTCTTCTATTTTCTCTTGATTTTCATCAATGCGGTATGGGAAACATTTCATAAACTAGTCTTGAAAAATCCAAAATGACAAATCAGCATTTTCTAGTAAATATTTTCAAAATATCTCTGCGCAGAACTGCGTAGATGATAATGTGCTGTGGCTTTCAAGAAAATCAGTTTTTCCCTGCGTACGATATCAGAGTTTACCGCTGAGGAAACTTTTTCATTTTTATTCTCTTTTCTTTATAACCTAGAATCTTTCAAAAATCCAAAATCATAAGTCACCATGTTCCAATCAATCTTTTCTTTAAATCTCTGCGGAGAACTGGGTAAATGATTTTATGCTGCGGCTTTCAAAATAATGAGTTTTTCCCTGCGTAAGATATCAGAGTTTATCGCTGAGTGGAATTTTTTGTTAGTATTCTTTTTTTTTTGCTTTCCATCAGTGCGGCATGGGAACCGTCTCATAAACTATAGTCTTAAAAAATCTAAAATCATAAGACAGCACTTTCTAATCAATATTTTTTTGAAATCTCTGCGCAAAGGTGGGTGAATGATTTTATCCTGCGGCTTAAACAAAAATTAATTTTTCCCTGCGTAAGATATCAAAGTGTACCGCTGAGGAGAATTTTTTAAATCAATATCTTTTAGAAATCTCTGCGGAGAGGTGGGTGAATGATTTTATGCTGCGGCTTAAAAAAAAATCAGTTTTTCCCTGCGTAAGATGTCGAAGTTCACCGCTGAGGAGAATTTTTTGTTTTTATTCTATTTTCTCTTGCTTTTCAACAATGCGGTATGGAAACCCTTTCATAAAATTGTCTTGAAAAAAACAAATATCAAAAGACAGCATTTTCTAATCAATATTTTTGTTAGAAATCTCTGCGGAGAGGTGGGTGAATGATTTAATGCTGCGGCTTTTAAAAAAATCAGTTTTTCCCTGCGTAAGATGTCAAAGTTCACCGCTCAGGAGAATTTTTTGTTTGTATGAAATTTTCTCTTGCTTTTCAACAATGCCCTTTCATAAACTAGTCTTAAAGAATCCAAAATGATAAATCAGCATTTTCCAATTGATATTGGCACAAAATCTCTGCGCAGAGATTTTTTGCTTGATTTTTGATTGATTTTTGCTTGATATTTAATCCTTACCTGCACCACCTTTCACGAGAACATCCCAGGACGGCCAATCGTCTGCCGGAGATTGTTGTGCTCGGACGAGACGTTCAAGATCTTTTACGACTTTTTGTGTATAAGGAGGAGGTGGATACCGGGTCACACATTTGTTTTTTTTTCGATCCCACAGCACCCACGAAAATGGAACGATATCTATATCCAAACGTTCGCTTTGTTGACTTTGGCAAAACTGAATGAGGTAGAACTGGTAATCTTTGTCTACACTCGCCGATGCTGTAAAACGCAGTAACGAGAAAAAATCGATTGAAATACACAAAACATTCGTGCGATGGAAATGAAACTGCACTGGTATTCCCGCTTATACCCTCTTCGACTTACCAGAGGTCACACGTTTCTTCATTTTTCTCTGCAACTATATGCGAGAAAAAATTTCGAAGTTTTTGTTATAACCAACAAAAATATTTTTTATCACGCTAGATTCAACTGTCCGATGCTATGGTAAACAAATATGAACAAAACAGCAATACTTTGTGAACAATACGAACGCGCACGAATGGTCTGACACGTGACCTGCAACACAAACCGCGGTGGACTGTATTCACTCGCTGTGCACACTCATACACTCTCACCAAAGTGAGAATGTGTATATGTATGAGTGTGCATAGAGCGAATGGCTACGCCGCAGCGGCGGCTCGGCGCGAACGAGTGGCAAGTTAGCAGTGAACGTAAACAACGATGAATCGTCCTTTATTTTTTCGGACAAGAATGATAAAAAATATTACGATATAACGAGACAATACACTTTTGATTAGTTTTATTTCTACTGACCGATGCAACACTTTCAGAAAATAAAACGAAGGCGCACTCCACACGCTATGAAGGAAAAGTCTCATGAACACGTGCTCTACACAAGAAACCGCGGTGGATTGTATGGCTACGCAGCGGCCGCTGCGGCGGCTCGGCGCGAACGAGTCGCCACTGAGCGGCGAGCGTGAACAATCATGGAGCGTTCAATGTTGCGGTTATGTATTTTTTTTCGTCCCGCCGCTTAGATTCGAGTTGAGGAAAAGGGAATATTCGTTTTCAACCAATTAAATACGATTTTTCATTTATAACAGTATTTTATTTTTTCATTACACATTCGCTAAAAAAACAAACTTATTCATGGAGAAGAGGGATAACAAAAGCTCGCAATCGTTGCTCATTCTCTCGAATGGGAAATTCTAATTTCACCATTTTTCTGTCGATGGTATCCACACCTACGGTCAACCTTGTTTGTGAAGGAACCGTATGTAATTCCCACATATCCAGATTTGCAGATGAGATAGGATACTTGAATATTTCGCATTTGACCTTCAACACAACGCCTTCGAGTTGAATATCGGATAGCGACTCTTCAGCAGAGAACATTTTATTGATTTTGAAGATTTTTTTATTCGTTAAAAGTACGATGTTGTTCGGCGAGTCAGTTGTCAAAATAAAATCCATGTATCTAATTTTAAGAATTCTAATAAATCCATTGACGACATCGTGATTTCTTTTGAGAATTTCCACACGACTTTTGGGCATTGCTCTCTCGGTCTCTAAAAAAGACTTTTCGTGTATTCGACGACACACTTGCGCGAGAGGTCGATTCGGGGTTCGGACGATTTTTTTCAATTTTCCGAGGAAACTTTCGAACGGAAATGCACTAATTCGCATTAGTGAACATTTCATGTTCTTAGCATCGTCTGCGAGGTGAATAAGATTATGATAGTTCAAAACTACAGAATTTTCTCCGTACAGGCGCGGTAGAAGCATGACGAATTTTCGGAGATAATTTTTTGCGCGCTCGTTATATCTTTGCGCTAATTTCTCGGTACACAAAATCCGACATGCTACATGAAGCAACAAAAAATGATGGAAGAGCTTTTCTGGCAAAAAATCTTTCAGTATAACGGGACCACAATACAGTAGGATGAAACGTAATTCCGTTGCTTTTAGTTGTCCCGCATGTGATACCGTTCTTAATTTTCGTTGAAACTCGCACACAATGTGTTTGCTTATATTCATTATTATCCTCGATAATTCTGTTTTGTACCGTGGTCTCATGCGAACTCTCAAGTCTCCAGACAACCACGCAAGAAATAGTCTTTTCATGACCCCGATGCAGCATAGATGCATAAAATCCAAAACGAAGCATTTCACTAAGTCGATCGGAGGCTCAATCGAAAGAAGAACAGATCGTCCATTGTGGTGTTCTTCGTCTCGCATCTGACGAAAAAGTTCACCCGTTCTTTCTTCGCAGTCTATATTTTCGTAAACCATCCGATTGCTTTTTCGGACCCCCCGAACAACACATCGCTCGCAAGCACTGTATCCACAATGCCCTTTGGTCAACTTCATAAACGCACGAGCAGGTGTATCGCAAATAAAACACTGGATGCGAACATTATAGTTCGTTTCGTAAATTTCGACACCGTTCTGTCCGAGGGCGTTTAATTCCGTCACAAACTCTCGTAAAAATAAATTAGCACACGTCGGTTTGTTTTCACCACAAAAAATCGAAACGAGAAAAGGTTTATAAACGTCTGGGCTTGTGAACACTTTGCAAAGGATCGGCCAAAATTGTTTCTTGCTGGACGAATAAATCGGTAGTCCATCAACGTTGAATTGCAAGAGTATTTCACCATCCTCGTGCAATGCTGGGTTAATGCATTTTTTCAAGCCGTTTGCAATCCCAAAATAAACGTATTGTCCCGAAAACTTGCCATCATTATCTACGATATTCAAAATTTCGTAAGGCATCGACGCTGTCTTCAAGAAAGTTTTCGAGCTCTTAGGTAAATCGGGGATTAGACGCACTCGCAAAATTTTTAACAATTTGTCAAGGTGACTCTGTTGAATGTTGCATTCTAAAGCCCATTCTCGTAACTCGTTGATTTCTCGGCGTCCGTCGGTTCTCTTTCTAGAATATTTTCTTGGTGCACTACCAATTGTTCTTCATTGTCGTCACTGTTCCTCGATTCTTCGTCAGTTTCATTAGTATGGGAAAATTCTTCGTCACGGTGTTGCGCAACCTGTCGATGTGGTGCATCCACCTCACCAACATTTCGATCAATTTCGATGCCAATCGAAGAAGAGCCGTCACCCGTCGACTCTACGATATTTTCACCACCTCCTGGAATATATATAATACATAGAGAAACGTATGGTTACTTTTCACAGATTTCTTATTCGAATCGTTCATTCGATCGCAATTCGTTCCATATCTTATTTCGACGATGCCTCACTTGACTTTGCAAATTTCCATCGTAATGATTATATTCGTTACCAGTTATTATTTTATTTTAGCTTCCATTTTTTACTTCGTACATATAACTTGACTTATTATTTCATCTTTAGACTTACGTTCATTGGTATGGCGTTGAACTTGAAAATCGATTTCGCGACGTATTTTTCGATGACGCTGCACACGTAGACGCGTTTTTTCGCGAGCACTTAATTGTTTATTCATGTTTTTTTTTTATTAGAAAAACTCCGATGCAATGTACTTGTACGTACGCAATGTAGACTTCGATGCAATGTGGTTGTACGATATTGAGGTTATGAATCATTTTGCTATGTAGTTTCAGAAACTACCGCAGCTGTCCTGAGCGTCTCAATCACAATCACGATGCGCCATCTATAGGGATCCCAATCGGCATCCATTATGCAAATTGCAATGTGCGCTCGCCATAACACAAACACCGCGAATGCGTTTCGTAAACTCGATACTTTTGTAACTTAATTTTTAGACAGTAATTTCGACGTCACAACGCAGGAGAAACGATTGAAAAAATTCGTGCGTTCGAAACATATTCACCTCGATATTTTTTAAATATCATACATTGAAAAAAAAAAAAAATCCGCACCACTGAAAATTAAAGAACCGCGAGCATA
>CATIXC010000031.1:0-11174 GCA_949709985.1 Luffia ferchaultella | reverse complement strand
AAAGTTAATTGGCACGTTTCAAAACTTCTAATTTTTTTCTCGGAGTTTTGAACGTAAGTTTAATGCAAGAAATTTAACCCTCCGAGTGCGTACGGGGTCGTTTTGACCCCAAAAATCTTCTGTCACCGATTGTCTGGCATTTTTCGAAATTAAATTTTCGTTTTCATCAAAAAATCAATTCAGGCTCATAAAATATGGATAATTTACCAGAAAAAAAAACACAAAAAATTCATATTCACCGGAATACAACAATTTGAAAAACGCCGAAGGATTAAAATGTCAATCGCTCAACTCACTTGTAACCGACTCTGAACGTCTGCATAAATGTTTCCGCCATGTCGTCGCCAGTGTAATTAAGCATTTCGGTAAGAGTTCGATACAGCGTCGGACTCCAATCTTCGAGATCGGCGAAGCCGCCTTTACGACCCAATAATTTTCTGTACACAACCATCGGGAAACGTACATCGAGAATAACGTTATTGTAAATCGCTAGACCCAGCACTATTCCGATTAACGTGAACTGTGCGTCACTCTCGAATGACGTTGGATTGAACCACGTGGTTTTTGTTTCTTCCTGAAAAAAGAGCGAGAAATTCGCATATTACAGACCGTTCCTTTAAGGAGACGAATCAGTCGGCTCGAATTTTCAAAATTTACATTTTCCAACATGGTTTACAAAAAGGCTTTGTCAGCGAACGCGCACCGACGCCAAAAATTCGCTGATAAAGACGTAATCGGTGAAACGATGTCGAAAAATTTCGGTTTCGAAAATTCGAGCCGACCTTGAGGCAGAATTGAGTAACACGGAATAATATTTTGGGTTGATATCGAACCTGTGTCGTAAACATTCCGTAATCTGGATTGAATATTTCTTCGACAACGAGTTGGAAAAATTCTTTCGATACTCCACCCTCGTCAACTCCCTGTTCGCCTTCGAATTCGACGACTAATTGTTTCTTTAAATCGGTCGGATTCTCCATAGCGACCATTTCCAATTCCACCAGAGCGTCGTCTATCAGAAAATCTCTACGAACCTGGATTTCCATGAAGAATTCAGTTGAATGACAAAAAAAATGCATGAATTTTCAAGAAAAAATGGAAAAGTTGCTGAATTTACGAAAAAAAAAAATAAACAACAAACGGAATTATTCAGAGGAAAATAGAAATTTACCTCTAGTCTGAGAAATGGATTAGTGGGTTGTCCGACCATCGTTTGGAAAACACTTATCCTTCTTTCACTGTACATGCGTATCCGATTGTCGTAATAAAGTCCGAGGGTTTTCGTTGCGGTCGTTAAAATGAAAGCGTAATTCATGAAGCTAAATTTCTTTGGCTGCTCGCTCTTGTAATAAGCGAAATCCTTGTCCATTTCGACGCTGTCACTGAGTAGCTCGTTGTAAAAGTCTCCAAAATTTATAAAAGGTTTTCGTGCATCGAGAGAACTGATACCGAGTTCTTTCGCCAGAGGATCCTGCGATCGAAGCAAATTACAAATTCGATAAATTCTCCTTCAAATTTTCACACACTAACACTAACAAATCAAAAAATCACAAGCGCGTCGTGTAATTTTGACCCATGAACTACAAAATCTTTTTTTTTTAACTTTCAAAGAGAAGGATTGGTGAAAAATCGATTTAAATGCCTAAAAGCGCCGAAAAATTAACTTGGCAACGTAATTCGAAGCTCGTCCGAGCGAGATTTCTATCCCGGTTCGTAGTTCCAGGATGAATAATGAATAAATATCGAGTTGGAGTTTCTCGACTACAATGAATCGTGGAAAATCGAATCATGTGAAAAAAAACAACCTGAAAAATCTGTGAAGCCGGCGTCGTCCGTTGTCCTGTTTTTTCGGTTCCGGGTGGATCGATAATTTCTTCGTCACGACATGCTTCCGGTGGATCCAACTCACCGGCGAGCATACTCGCGTAATAAATAATCTTCATAACCTTTGTCGGTGCGGTAATCGTGTCGGCGTCCTGAACGCAATAGTCCCGAGTAAAAGAGCCTCCGATGACCTTAAAAATGAATTTTTCATTATAATATTTGCCATTTACATTATTTATTGTTACATTTTCAAGTTTTATTGAATTTTATTATTATTAATTATTATTATTAGGTTTTAAATATATTTTAGACTATTAAACGAAAACGTGCAGGTTTGGAATTTATTAAAATATGAAGCAGCTCCGAAAAAAGTGTCTGCTCATTAGTTTTCTTTCTCGCACTCTCACATCCGAGAAAACCCCTCAATAGGCGAGATTATGAGGAAGAAAAACATTCACCTTGACTGTGATGAGTTCTTGGAGGGCTTGCAGGAGACTCGGTAATCGCGTTTTGCAATGTCTCGCCCAAACGCGGGCCAATCTCGCTTGAGCCGGAACCGGTAAACAGCTGGCCGCTTTGCAGAGCATGTGCAAAGCGAATTCGAGATATTCGCCGGTTCCCAATACCGGTATCTCGAATACAATGAGAAATACGTTCAGAAGACTGTCCGTGCTGTCGGAAGGCATTGTACCAAAAACTCTGAGATCCAACTCAATGTTATCGGCGAGGGTCACCAAAGCGTGGACTAGTGCGGACTCAAAAGCTTCTTCTGTAATCACGAAGGAATAACAAAGAGCAAAAATCATTTATTGCGTCAAAATAATATTATTCACGAGTCTGAATGAATTATTGTGCAAAAAAAATTGATGAACGTGTGACTGACAATTTTTTTAGCATTAAAAATGATGGTGCAAAATAACGAACGAAAAAGGCTCAAAATTTTCGGATGAAAAATGATAAAAATGATTATTTGTCGAGATTTTAGTTATTTTCGTGTAAATATTGGACTTTATTAAGAATTTTACCGGGAAGAGACCAAAGTGCTGCGAAAGCTCTTCTTACTGCAGGAAGATCGACGCTGGTGTCGTCAGGATGCGGTACCGAAGGCGTTGGATCGCTGCTGTCTTCCTCTTTGTCTTCACCCTGGAGAGATCTTATCGCCTCTTTGTTGAGATCTCCCGGCGTGCTGAGAAAATCGGCAGGAGCTCGTTCGAGCAAAGCGGCCAGTGGCGAATCGTCCTTTTCCACTTTTTGAAAACTTCGACTAAGCGCCTCGGCCGACGAAAAAACCTCGCCCAGTGTGCGTATCAGAAGTGAATATGAACCTTCGGATTTACATAGGCCAATTATGTCCAAAAGCTTCGCCTCCGTTAGATACGGCACCGGTTTTCCTAGAGACAAAAAAAGAAAATAATTTATTGAGAAAAATTCAGCAGATTTCGGACTTTTCGTTCTGGGAAGATTTCTGTCTGAATATCTTGTAGAAAAATGAGGAAAATAGTCATCGACGCGTTACTTTTTTTAACGAAAAACGAAACACAAGTCAAATGGACAATTTCAAAGAGAATTTTATTGGAAAATTAGGTATTGGATAATCGTACACAGGAAAATGATCTTGTGGGAGTGAATATAAAAGAGATGGCGAAAAAAATGAAAAAGAAAAAAGGAAATCGATCGAATTTCCATCTCACGAGAAACAGAAATGGTTTCCACGACCTCGTGTTCTCGAGTATCTTTTTGCTTCGAGATATCTGAGGTAAAGGGCAAGCACGAGTAATTCGCCTACGAAATGTTGAGAATCAGCTTGTTTTCGTTTCTTCGTACAAACGTTTTTCAATTTTTTATTGTTCTCTAAAGTCGTCCTTTTTTCGTTTCGTTTGCGTTTTAAACGATCTTCATGTTTAACGAGATTACGAAAATTTATAGGGTCCCGATCGCCGGCCAATACGTTGCTAAGTTTCGGGATGACGATGCGCGATTCTCGACAATTATTCGCTACAGAATTTTTTCTATCATTTTTTTTCACTATGATACTTGGCTTTTTCGTTACTTTTGGAGATTCTTTTATTCCAATGTTTCTCACGCTCATTTGTCTCGCTGCGGTTAACGATTTTCTGAGAGCTAAATTTAGCGAAGTTTGGCGCTTTATTTCGGGGCTCGTGGGACTTCCTTGGCAGGGAGATTTTTCAGCTGTACCTTCTATCGAACAGGTCGGATTCATGCTCTTGACCGGCAATCGTGGCTTCGCTAAAGAACCCGTCGTCCCCGCCTCCTTAGACGTTCTCGCTACTTTGCTCGGCTGCGTACGATCGCACAAGCGCGCTTCTTGTGTGAATAACTGCAACGCTTGTACCGCCGCTTCGTTCGGTGTCAGATTCGAGAGCTATAGAAAAACCAAGAAAAATACAATCAACATCGCCATCGACGCAATATTTCGACGCAAAAACCACTGAACCAATTTTAACGAATGTTGCACAGGAATGAAGCTCATCAATCAAAAAAGGTTCAGGCTTCACTGCATGCGATAATTTTTTTTTGGAATCCGAACCAAAAAATCAAATTTCTCGTCATATTTTCCACTTTTCAAGTTCACAAAAAATGATAATAAATCAAAAAATCGCTAATTACTAATTCAAAAATAATTCGAAAACGAGTTTTTACTTTTCACTTTTAGTGAAATCAAAGTTCGTAAATTTTGAATATAAAATTCAAACTTTTCGTATTAAGCTCGATGCACTCTTTAGCGCCATCTAGTTGTGTTGTGGAGTTGAGCCCGCGGGCACGGCTAATTTTTAACAAATCTTCACAATTCAAAACAAAATGGAAAAAAGTTAACGTGGTCACGATCTTTGCTTGTTTTCAAAATTGGGATCAGCAAACAAACGGACAAAGAGCCAGTAGATTTCCATAAATAAAAAAAAAAAACTGTTACAATCGAGCCAAAAATTGAGTTCATTCAAGTATATTTAATAAAATGATTGAAAAGAATAAACCAACTGAATATTATCAGGCTCAAGGCTGGTCCAAAATATAAATAGAACGATGCAAAGGCGAGAAACATTCCTAAACGAATATAAAATAATAAACAGTATTTATCCGAAATGAATATCAACACGACAGGAATATTGTAGAAAATTCAAAACTTCTGCTCAAAAAATCGTAAAACTGTGTTTCCACAATTCTTCATTGTTTCTGTTCCAATTGCATCACTTTTAAAGTTACCAGCGATCGTTGGTCACGTGCGTATCCGAAAAGAGGACAAAATGTAAAGAGTTTGAAGTCTGAGGTTTAAAAATCATGCAGATTGAACAATGAACAGAAATTACTAAACACATTGTGTTTGAATTGCCGTGCTAGCAGCTTTTGCTTCTCGCCAAATTTGTTATTTTTGTCTTCCAACGTAGCAACTTTTGATGTTACGCAATTTGATACTGAAATATTGTAATTGCTCTGAGAAGCAATGTTTTTATAGCGATGCAGTGATTTCGAATGTGCTTTTTATTTCTTTTCTTTCAAATTGCTAAAAAAGTTTTTATCCCAGGGGGGAAAATTAGTCAGTGAAGACGTAATGGATTTTTTATTGCAATTACCATTCCGCTCGATGCGCAATGTTGATTGTCGCATTGTGGATTCCCGCAGCCGTCGATCAGCTGATAAAAGTAACGCTCAATCAGTTTCTTCACTTGAGTCGCCGCTCTCTTCATATCGCTGCAAGGGCTCTCAGCTCCTACCCTGAGAAACAACAACAAAGCCTTTTATTTGATTCTTTGCTGACGGCTGTGTGCTGGAAAGTGCTTGATTTTGAAAAACCATAATTTTCAACGAAATTTGTATCTTAAGTTGCAAAAATTCCAGAATTTGTTTTTCGTTCGAATTTCCGACGATTTATCGATCAATTTCAATGAATGAAAATCTCCCCATCCCACACGATTTTCAAAGTCAACCAATGAAAACAACAGAGCAGACTAACAAATAAAAATATCCTGAATCATTCGATTTATTTTTGTCACAACTTTTGATTTGGAAAAATTTGACTGGTTTCAACGTCGTTTTAATTGCCGAAAGAAATTCTTGGTGCAATAAAAATAAATGGACGGAAAATGGTCAATATACCGGAAAAATAACGATCTCCACGGTTTTGGGCGAAAGTGTCAAAAGAAACTGTCACACGTTCGAGAGTTGGTTGGGACAGTGTACAGAATGGTCGATCGTACAAAATGGAGAAGAGTTTTGAAAAAGTGCTGATTATATTGGTATAAACATTAAGGGAATAAGGATGAAAAAGCCGGAAATGGAAGAAAATATAATATTCTTATATAGACGGAGATTATGATGTGATTCGAGGTTTACGTATGAGGAATGATTGAATTTTCAGGTTACCTGGAATCAAGATCGTCTCCAGGGTCGTCTTGGCCCTTGGCGCTCATAGATCGCGAATCTTGATATTTTTTTTCGTCAATCTCGTCACTGAATCCAGATTTCGTTGTTTGGAGCCGCGAAGGCGAAGGAGAGGGGAGGAGGGTGAAAGGGAAGGAGAAAAGTCGGGTTAATCCGAAAATGTGTCGAGTCTTGATCGCAAAAAGAAATACATGTATGTGATATCTATAGATATTTATACGTGTATTATAACAATCTATATATCGAAGAATTGACACGTTATAGAAGGCGAAGCACGGCTTTTTACCCGAAATTCTTGGTCGTTTTGTTATTATAATTGTTATTGTTATTAAAACGTAGTTTGATATGAAGGAAACGACGAGATGAACAAAATGTATTTGATCGAAACGCCTGAATTTCTGTAGTTGAAGAAATACACGAAAAACACGATCAACTTTAAACAAAAACCAAGTGCGTACAACTAAATTTAGATGCAAACACGGTTTTTCCGTCTGCAATTTTCAGTCATCGACGGCGGACACGGGACACAAGGGGAAAAGGGTGCACGCAGAGACAAAGAGGAGGGGGAAACACGCAGTATGTGTTGAGTGTCGAGCAGCCACATATACATGCACATGACGAAGCATGCTCCTTTGGTTGTAAACAGAAAACGAGGAACGCTAGAAAAATGCCCAAAAACAGCCCTTTTGTTACGTTATTTAAAGTACACGATCGTTTGATCAATTACAAATAAGTCGAAAAACTGCGGATACCTAAATTAATAAAAACGTGTGTGTGTGTGACGGAGAGAGCAAAATTTCACTATGCTCAATTTATAGAATTATGGATTTACGCATTTTTTTAGATTTCGAGTTCGAATGTCGAGGAAATTCAGTGATCGATGGGAAATGATTTTCTGCTGTCAATATTTTTTATCAAAATTCAATTCTAGCTTACCATCTGCTGATCAGTTATCGACTGAGCATTAACTCGATATTAGTTCGAACATCGGCCAACGCGACGCCACAACAATCCCTGTTTTGAAAAATAATTAATCGATTCTCGACACTTTATGGAGTTTGATTTTATGTCAGTAACGAAGTTATCGATGAATTTTTGTCACCGGATAAAACGCGAAGGTGAATATTTAATCGAATTCCCCTTCTTCCTTCCCTTTTATTAAGTGGCAGAGGAAAATTATCCTATGTGGTCGCGAGATGTTTGTTGTTCTCGCGACGATCTCATCTCGTCACCCGAAATGTCATTCGTGTACAATAATTAAATTATTATTGATGAAGCGCACACGATGAAATTTCATTTTACAAAACGCATGATATTGCTCAAACGATTGAGAAAAGAGCAAACATCCATAGAACCAGTTTCGTAGTGCACGAAAAAACGTGTAAAAAAGTTTTTAACGGCATTCCATCATATTTCGTCGTGTCATCTACGATGAGCTGCGTGAAAAATGCCCTTTCGCCATAGATGAGGTAAACGACGATTTTCAAGGGCATTCTCGATCTGCTCTGTCGGCCAAGCTACACCGAACGTAAATAAATACTGCCTAGAATTTTTTTGCCGATACACTTTTTCTCCATTTCTAATTACTTCGGCATCGTGTGCGCGTAATTTCTCGACATTTCAACTGAGAATTCTGTCTCGAATGAAAATTTGGAAATTTGCATTCTGGCTATTGGTCGTGCGACACCTCGTGTATATGGCATGTAATTTTTAAGCTTCACATGCAGATTCACTGGTAATTTCACACGCACGCATACTATATATCATAATATGTTAATCACATTGATGACCCAGTGTTAATGCAAATTAATGAGGAGGTGCGAAGAGCACACTCATCCATTGACCTTGGACTCAAGCTTATCCCCCGCGTATCGCAAAGCCGCTCGTTCAACCAAAGAATTCGTTGTCATCCACTCAAATATCCAAAAAAATTATCACAAAGAAGGATCCCGCCGTACCAAAAATAAAAAAAAACCTCGTATTTATTTCAAGGTCAAAGTATGCACGACCCCATAAACGAGCTTTCGCGGACTTCTCTTGCCGAATATTCCATCATTACATAATTCCATCATTTCATAATAAAGAAAAAATGAACAGCAACAAAAACGTAAACAATCTATAGTCCCCAATTCTAATGATCCCGATCTCAGGAACGAATGACGGAAAAAACGAAATTTAGGTTAGGTTTTGCCTTAGACTTCGAGGCATGAGAAAACGAAAACCTGGAAAGAACTAGGGAGCATCGATGTCATGTACATTCCCAGATAGACAAACGTGCTGTTAAAAAATAAGAAATGCAATTACGACGGCAACTTGGCAGCAAAAACCAGCATAACGTAACTCAAATATTCAATAGTTTGCTTCCGATTTGAGCAGCAAAATGTCGACACGTTATGAATCTTGGCAGTAACAGAACAGCACATCTTGCCGTCAAATAGCGCGCAGTAAACGGGAGCTGAAAACGGCAAACTAGGAGCAAAGCGTCTGAACGTCGTGCTGTCTTGTTGCTGACAATAAGCCGCACATTATGTCGATGTTTTGCATGCGATAAACGAGAGTGAAATAACAGCAAGGGAACGGCAAAGGGATGGCACGTCGTGCCGTTCTATTGCTGGCAACGAGCGAACGACAAGAGACAGCAAAGCATCGGCAAAGGGACAGCACGTCGTGCCGTTCTGTTGCTGGTCAGGTGGAGGTGCGCTTTTCAGCTAGAAACAGGACAGGTGTAAGAAGGGCGTAAGTCCGGTACCCCTGGAAGGCACCTCTGACGCGAGAACAACGGCACGCTACTGCTACGTCTCGAGAGTCGTAGCGCGAGCTGCATTACCGACAGTTGAACAGGGAATCTCATCGTCCGGCAAGCGCAAGCAAATTCTGTAAAATTCAAAGAGGGTCCAAAATATATCGATCAAGGTAAGGCATTTCAATATTAATTGCATGATAATATAAATTGTACGTCATAAAATTGCAACACACTGTGGGAAATGATGACGATAATTTTTTAGTTAATCAATATCGTCGATCACTGCAAAATTGAGTACCGAATAGAAAAACATAATATTTATTGTCCCTAAACCGAACGAGCATCGACGATTGCGGACGAGCAGTAGAAAAATCCGAGTTTTGCGGAATGGTTGAACACCTTTTAATTTACAGGAGCCAACTCATCCCACGAAAACCCGGATGCTTTAAACTGCACACCCGTGCATTGGGGGACCTACTTTTAAAGTGGAATCCGAACCACTCTTCCCTGAAAAAAGCTTCCTAATACATATATATGAGTACGCAGATTATAAAAAACTTATTGCTTAAATTATTTGAATGAATTCTCGATTTTACCTTTCTATTTCTTTACCTGTTTACCTCTTTATACCGATTGAATATTACCAATTAAGTCGACGAACGGGAGCTCCTCGCGCTGGAATCGACTGTTTCCACGGATGTTACCGATGCTCTTCGTTTGCGGGACTGCCGGTCGTCGCGTCGATTGGCCTTAATCTGTCGAATCGTACCCGGAACCGGCATTCCTTCGATGACGATGTGATCCCAAAGGTAGCCACGTAATTTTCCAAATCGGATAGCGACCAAATGCTCCTCGCTGGCTGAGAATCGCTCATGAAGCGTGAACGAAAAAACTACGCGAGAATATCGACTCGTGGAGGACATATATCACTTTTCATGATCTCTAGCGACGATAAATTTAATTGAGAATAATTTGAAGAACGGAGAGAATGGAGAACTTTAGCGCACGATCACTCGGCCTGAGTAAATCAACGCTTATTAATTCGTATCTGAAGAAACAACTGACCAACGACACGAGACGAATGGACCGAGATAGCCAAACTGTCATGCGGGAAATATGGATAATCAATTTGAATGGAAATCAAATTACGCAAATCCGGTTTTTCCGGATGGAAGATATTTGATCTGCCTCTCAATAGTTATTAACGGAGGTCATAGCGGCAACTATAAACGTGCCGTCGACACGCGTTTCTCTGCCGTTTTCATCAACGCAACGAGATGACCAGAAAGGCATCGCGTAACACTTTGCGTGGACGTCCGCAAATGCGACCACAGAAAAGAGTCGGCTGGGTCTTTGACACTTGAAAAATCCAACATCGCTTGACGGTATACCAACGTTAAAGAATGGTTCAACCGATTCGAATTTTCGAACAATCAGATGGATAGTATTCCGATGAACTATTATATTTTCTACCATACATACTTCGGAATCTTGAAGTAAGCAATAGCGGTTACGATTTTGCAAGTTCAATGTGAATTTTGAACTTTTCACGCGACGAAATTGGACGACGTCATCTTCGGAAAAATCCGGTGGTAATGGACCAGCGTTATGTGGATCGGAAGGAATTGGGGCTTGATTGCGATTCATGCGTGGCCGTGAAGCAAGTGCTACTTGCGAACGTTCCGCTATCCTGTTTGCGATTTGCTGCAACGACAAGTGCGGCTTTCTGACATAACGACGAAAATCCTGCATGGAATTTTCGTAGGGGAAGGTCGAAAATTCTTCCGCTGGACCAAAAAATTCTACGTCGTCAACAAGATGTAATAATCCGTGCACGTTATAGCTGACGAAATCATGACCATACAGACGTGCACTTCGAAGAACAAAAAGTTTCAAAGCAGTTCTAGAGTAAGCTAATTTGTTATTCGAAGGATTGGCGGAAATCAAAACCCGCGCAGCACTGTTCAACAGTAGGAAATGATTGTACAACTCAGTGGACAAAACACCATGAAGAACGACTGGACCGGTATAGAGCAAAAATTGACGGAACTCGGTGGCCTTCCACCGAGGATAATAATGCAAAGAACGAGGGTAGCGTGCAAATTCAACGGGACACCAGTCGACCAAAAATTGTAGTCTTGCAGAAATCAAATCAATGTCGCGCGTACACAACTTGGACGTTTTCGAAAACTTGCCATTAATCAAAGCC
>CATIXC010000030.1:0-27344 GCA_949709985.1 Luffia ferchaultella | reverse complement strand
CTCTGGACCCACACCGGAAAACCCTACCCCAGCGTCCCAAACTTGGGCCACTGTGGCCAGTAGGAAGTCAAATCCGGGCAGGTCCAGTGCGCCCCAGGTCAATACTAGGCGACCACCGGCAAAAGGCCCTGTGAAGCCGAGACCTGCGCGTCTGCCCGCTTCCGCAGCCATCACGCTGACGGTGCCGGAGGGGTCAAATGTGACATACGCGCAAGTGATGTCCACAGCTTGGTCCCGGGTGAGGCTTGCGGAATGCGGCATTGCGGAGGTTCGCCAAAAGCGAGCAATCACCGGCGGCCTGGTCCTGGAAGTAAGTGGTGCCGACTGTGCCACAAAAGCTGACCAGTTGGCCAGTCGCCTGACGACAGCGCTCTCCGAGCTAGGCGTAAAGATTACGCGTCCGGTGAAGACTGGCGAGCTGCGAGTGATGGGACTGGACGAGTCAGTAACCCCTGACGAGGTCGCGGCTGCGGTCGCTACGGCAGGTGAATGCAATGTAGACCAAGTCAGAGTAGGCCAAATACGCCTCTCTCCCCGTCGACTAGGATCGGCTTGGGTTCGATGTCCACTGACGGCTGTCCGCAAGGTGGCGGCTTTGCCACGGTTGCTTGTTGGGGACTGGATCTCGGCGCGAGTCGAGGTCTTAGCCGCGAGACCTCTACAGTGCTTCCGCTGTCTTGAGACTGGACACGTTCGAGGCCAGTGTCCAAATAGCGAAGACCGCAGTGCGCGGTGCTATGCGTGCGGAGAGCCAGGACACAAGGCCAGCGCATGCACCGCCGGGACGCTCAAGTGCCCGCTTTGTGCCGACCTGGGCCTCCGCTCGGACCATAGACTGGGTGGTAAAAAATGTACTCCGCCAAGGAAGGGGAGAGGAAAGAAAAAAGGAGAGCAGGCTCCTTCATCACAAAACACCAGTGGAGCAGGTTTGGCTGTGCCGGGCCAACCGGGCAATAGCCCGCCGGAGGCCATGGAAGTCCAGAATTCCCACCCCTAAAGTTGATACAAGGCAATCTGAACCACTGCCGCGGGGCGCAGGACCTGCTACTGCAGAACCTCGCGGAGCGGAAGATTGCTTTGGCCGTAGTCGCAGAGCCCTATAGCGTCCCAAAACATCCTCGCTGGTTTGGCGACGACGGGGACTCTGTGGCTGTCTTTTGGGGAGGAGGTGAGTCGGATCCGCCGTGCTCGCTACTGGAGAAGGGCCAGGGCATCGTAGCGGTTCAATGGGGACCTCTTACCGTCGTTGGCTGCTATGTGTCGCCTAACATAAGTCTCGCACTATACGAAGCTTACCTGGATGAAGTCGCAGCGTGTATTCGTCGGCGTCAGCCTCGCCCCGTTATCGTCGTGGGCGACTTCAACGCTCACGCTCGAGCCTGGGGCGGGCTCTGGGACGATACAAGAGGAGAGACTGTCCTTGAGTGGGCGGCTAGTCTCGACCTCAGACTTTTAAACCGGGGCTCGGTCAGTACCTGCGTAAGGTGGCAGGGCGAGTCCATCGTCGACCTGTCCTGGGCAAATGCTGCGGCTGTCGGAGTGGTGTCTAGTTGGCGGGTGGCGGAGGAGCTGGTAACTCTGTCCGATCATCGGTATATCCTGCTGGACATTGAGCTACGGCCACCTAACAGTCAACAAAGCCAGGACTGTGGCCGACCCATACGCTGGGCCCTCGGGAGGCTGGACCGTGACCGGCTTCTTGCTGCCGCCACGACAGTGGCATGGTCCGAGACGCCTGATAATACCGATCCGGAAACGGAGACAGCATGGTTTGCGGAGGCCATGACATCCATTTGCGATGCCTCGATGCCCCGCGCCAGACGTACCGACCGCAGGGCGACGTACTGGTGGTCAGAGGAGCTGACGGAGCTTCGCGTGACATGTCTACGCGCCCGGCGGCTGTATACTAGAGCCCGGAGACGTCGCCTAGCCACGGCAGAGGAAAAAGCTGCGGCCTACTTGCAGTACCGGGAAGCCACGAAGGCACTCCAAATTGCCATTGCAGACGCCAAGAGCAAGGCCTGGGAAGAGCTCCTGAACCTGCTTAATGAGGACCCATGGGGGCGCCCGTACAAAACAGTACTGGGAAAGCTCAGACCGTGGGTCCCTCCGTTGACGGAGACACTCGACCTGGACCTTGTGACAAGAGTTGTAGACACCCTCTTTCCGAAAATTGAGGACACGACGCCCACTGCAGCGGTAGTGTTGCCGGACCCGGCCTCCTGGACCACCGACCTGGACGTGACAAAGGACGAGCTGGACCGGGCTGTAAAGCGTCTGGCAGCGCGAAATACCGCTCCAGGCCCTGACGGGATACCGGGCCGTGCCTGGGTGCTAGCATCGGATGTCCTAGGGGACCGGCTTAGAGAGTTGTTTGGCAAGTGCCTTCGTACTGGGACCTTTCCCTGGAACTGGAAGCGGGCGCGACTCGTCCTCTTAAGGAAGGAAGGGAGGCCTGCGGACTCTCCCTCTGCGTATCGGCCTATATGTCTCTTAGACGAGGCGGGTAAGCTCTTTGAACGGGTGGTTTCTGAGCGCCTCACGCTCCACATGTGGCGCGTCGGTCCAGACTTGTCAGACTGCCAGTTTGGTTTTCGACACGGGCGCTCCACGGTGGACGCCATCTTCCGAGTGCACTCAGTTACTGAAGAGGCAATATCCCGGGGCAGGGTGGTATTGGCAGTGAGCTTAGACATCGTGAATGCCTTTAACTCCCTGCCTTGGAGTGCGATAAGGGCGGCGTTAGTGTATCACCATTAGCCCCCGTACCTTCAGACCATAGTCGGAGCTTACCTGTGTGGCAGGAGCTTTGAGTACCTGGGTCGGGACGCAGAGGTACATCAGCGAGAGGTATACTGTGGGGTGCCTCAGGGATCGGTTCTGGGTCCGCTGTTGTGGAACTTAGCCTACGATGTAGTCCTGCGCATCGCGCTCCCCAACGACGTCCACGTCGTCTGCTACGCGGACGATACCCTGGTCTTAGCTGAAGGGGAAAGTTTTGAGCGGACCACTCGGCTTGCCGAAACGGGAGTCGCATGCATCGTGCGCAAAATACAAGAGCTGGGACTCGAGGTAGCACCCCACAAAACCGAGGCTCTGTGGTTCCATGACCTCCCAAGAGGAGAGGAACCACCAATCTCTGACGTTTCGGTAAGTGGCGCAGTGGTGAAAACCAGTAGGTTCATGAAGTACCTAGGCGTCGTGTTAGACGGGCGATGGGAGTTCGTCGAGCATTTCGACCGCCTGGTCCCTCGGATCGATAAGGTAGTGGGTGCCCTGCACCGTATCCTGCCAAATCTAGGGGGCCCAAGGGAGAGCGTACGCCGACTCTACGCAGGAGTCGTGCGGTCAATAGCCCTGTACGGGGCACCGCTATGGGCTGAACGGCTATCTAACGATCCACGCTGCAAAGGCAAACTCAAGGGTGTGCAGCGGCGGATAGCCATTAGGGTCGCACGCGGTTACCGCACGATTTCATTCGATGCGGCAACGGTCCTGGCCTGGTTTCCACCCTTGGACATATTGGCGGATATGGACGCGAGGGTGTATCACCGAATCCGCGACATCCGCCAAGGGGAGGACGCCCTGCTGCCCAGGGCGGTCGTAAGGCTCCGAGAGAATGAGCACCTAGAAGCACTGCGCAAGTGGCGACAGCGGCTCCTAGAGCCAAGGAGCGCAGACCAACGGGTGGTAGGTGCCATTTTGCCAAATTTTGAGAAATGGTACCACAGGGAATACGGAAGCGTCACGTTCCGGCTGACACAGGTGCTCACTGGGCACGGTTGTTTCAGTGAGTACCTGAATAGGATCGGACGCGAGGAATTGGCGCGCTGTCACCACTGCCCCGCTGACTGTGACGACGCGCAGCACACTCTCGAAGTGTGTCCAGCGTGGCGGTCTGAGCGCAGTGAACTAGTGGCCCTTATAGGAGAGAATCTCGCACTGCCCAGCGTGATAGCAGCCATGTTGGACGACGAGGAGAAGTGGAAGACCGTTACCTCCTTCTGTGAAGTTGTAATGACCCAGAAGGAGGAAACAGAGCGAGAGCGTGAGAGAGCCGACCCCGCTCGGAGACGCAGCCGAAGACGCGACGGCAACAGGCGCCGTCAGCCAGGCCCTCAAGCCCTGTAGTTCCGGGCGAAGAATTGGACTACGGTATCCTCTGCCTGTCGTAGAAGCCGACTAAAAGAGGACCCAGGAGTCGTGGGCGGTAAGAGCGGGGACTCGATCCGTCCATTCAAACGGCTCTGGGAAGGCGGCAGTGTGTGGTGGTCGCACCTTGCCGTAAGGAGGTTGCAGACGGAGTCTGCATGAGATGGGTGCCATAGGCACAGTGCGAGGGAGTTCCGGAGTGTTCAGCGAGTTCCCGGAGCTCCCTTCTTATTGCACGAAGAAGGCCACCGGGGGGATTTTAGTTGGTGGAAATCCAACATAACCCGACTTCTTTCCCCAGGGAGTCAGGTATCTTTAAAAGATTTCCCCCTCGAAAACAAAAAAAAAAGGTTAGGTTAGGTTAGGTTAGGTTAGGTTAGGTTAGGTTAGGTTAGGTTCCCCCCCGTAGTGCTGCCACCTTGTCGTGGTGGGGGGGCTCGTGCGCTCCATCGATCTTCAAGGCTATGCTTGGTAGGTCCAACCATACTTGACAGGCTTGGAGGGAGGAGCCAGACTAAGAGCAGCACGAGGAGGTGGGGAAGTCTCCTGACTCCCGCGTTTCTCTGCGTGTCCCTCTGACCAGCAGAGGGCATAGTGGAGGAGCAAGTACGGGCTCTGCGGCAATCTCTTGCCTCGGAGCAGGCCTTTGGGTGCTTTTTGCCCTGTGCCACCGTATCAAATCGTAATCCCTTTGAAACTTCCGTAATGCACGTTGCGTTGCGGAAGTTCCAAGGGGACCGAGGGTCCACGAGTTGGGCCGCGAGGAATGAGAACCTCTATAAAAATCTCCCATAATCTCAAGCGGCAGCGCAGCGTGATGGGATGCATGGCTGATGGGTTGTTCAGCAGCTACTGCGCTACAACTAAAAAACAAACATGCAGGGTACATATGATATTAAAACTACCCAGGAGGGTCCCCGAAAGGGGGAATCCCTCCCCGGGCCGTCATCGCACGGTTCGGGCAGCCCTACGTACTCTGGGGGGGGCAAACGTGTACCAGAACGATTAAAATTAAACGACCTTGGCGAGGACACGGACATTGATAACGCATACGAAACTGATAAGATGGAGCGATTTGTTACTGACGGACGGGCGGGGGTGGGTGACCATACTCCTGTTGCTGATGGAGACCGTAATCCAAAGGATAATGACAGAGGGCCGCGTGGACCAACATCCGTTCGGAAACGTCCACACGACCCTGCCCTTGTGAGGGTTGGGTCGGCGGATCGGTCCTCAGATGAGGAAGGCCTGCTGGCCCCGAAGTTGGCAACCGCGAGGAGAGGTCGGCAAGCCTCGAGAGGAGTGAGTGCTTCACGCCCGCGGAGGGACGCACAGGGTAGGTTCGTGCGCTCTAATACTCCGGCGGCCAACGAAGCAGAGAGTGACATGGGTGTCACTACCGAGGACCCTGGTGGCGAGAGTTGTGCCTCGCTAGGGAGCTCAAAGGCGGAGCTCAACGCCACCAGAAGAGAGCAGCGCATATACCGATGAGGTATCGGAAATGGCCCGACGCGCACGCGAGCGACGCGCTGCTCTAGCGGCGGAAGGGGGAGAACCATCTGCGGTGGCCCTGAGTCAGCTTGCCTTGGACGGGGTGGACTTAGTATTAAAGGTTGCCTCCAAATCCGGTAGCCTGAAGGGCACGTTCACCCGCGGCCTGAAGGAAGCTGCTGCGGACATTAAAGAGGCGGTTGGCGTCCTCCTCAACAGGACGGCCTCCGACGAGGTCGCGAAGTTGCAGGTGGAAAACAACCGTCTCAGAAATGATTTGGAGGACCTCCGGCGACAAGTCGCTGCGCTGAGCGAGCAGCAGCAGCGACGCACGTTTACTGATGCCACATCGGTAGTGGCCCCGGCTCTCGCACCGAGACCGGCAAGCACTCATACCGATGACGAGGTCGAGCGCATTGTCCGGCTCTGCATGCTCCAGTGCGGGAGCATGGTCAATGCTCGGATAGAGGCGATTTCTCGGCGCCTCCCTTCGGAAAACCTCCGTCCGCCCCTAGCGGCCGATACACGGCGGAGGGTGGAGGAGCCGCCGAGACCTGCGCCTCGGAAGGGGAAGCCTGCGGATGGGGTTAATAAGCCTGTGGAGGGAGCCCCATCGAGCGATAAGCCCACGCCTTCCGGGGCTAAGGGTGAGACATGGGCGACAGTCGTGGGCCGCAAGAAGGCCCGCAAAGCCGCCAAGGCGGTCTCGGCAACAGCGCGCGCCCCCGGCCGAACCGCAAAGGCGGTTGCGCAGCCTGCGCGGCGGACTGCCAAAGGCGGTCGCAAAGGACCGGCGATACGTGCTCCGCGTACCGAGGCTGTGACGCTCACGCTACAGCCCGGAGCTGCAGAGCGCGGCGTAACGTACCAGTCGGTCATTGCCGAGGCCAAGGCCAAGATCAAATTATCAGATCTTGGTCTTCAGTCCGTCACCCTCAGGCAGGCTGTCACGGGTGCGCGGCTGTTCGAGGTGGCTGGTGCTGCGAGCGGCAGTGCCGAAAAGGCGGACGCTCTGGCCGCCAAGATGAGGGAGGTCCTTAACCCTGAGGACGTCCGGGTCGCCAGGCCAATGAAAACCGCAGAGGTGCGGATTGCTGGTCTGGACGACTCCGTGACTTCTGAGGAGGTGGCGGCGGCCATTGCCCGAAGCGGAGAGTGTTCGCCGGACCAGGTGCGGGCCGGCGATATACGCGCCGACGCCACCGGACTCGGTGTTGTCTGGGTTCGTTGCCCTGTAGCGTCGGCGAAGAAGATCGCCTTAACTGGCAGATTGCTGGTTGGCTGGGTTGCAGCGAGTGTGAAACTCCTGCAGCCTCGGGCTTTGCGGTGCTTCCGATGCCTGGAGAAAGGGCACGTCCGGGCAAAGTGCACCGCTGAAGTTGACCGTAGTGATCTCTGTTATCGCTGTGGTCAGCCCGGCCACAAGGCGGCCCAGTGTTCTGCGGCGCTCAACTGCAGCTTATGTTCGGCTGCGGGGAAGCCAGCGAGACACAAAGTGGGCGGAGGGGCCTGTGGCGCGCCTGCCAGCAAGGCCAAGAAGAAGAAGAAGAAGAGGAGCTCTAAACCTGCCGGGGAAACCTCGCCGCCCCCGCAGGCTAATAGCTCCGCGGCCGACTCCAGGCCCAGGACCGTTGCCGAGGGAATGGAATGTCAGTAATGGCACAATTCCATTTCCTCCAGGGCAACATCAATCACTGTGCCAGAGCTCAGGATCTTTTACTCCAGAGCATGGCAGAGTGGTCGATCCACGTGGCTGTGGTCGCCGAACCGTACTTCATCCCCGCCCGTGACAACTGGCTTGGGTGCGCTGACGGTTTGGTGGCCATTATTGGCGAGACTCTGACCGACCCGTCTCGGGGCCGCGGCTGGGTTGCAGCGGTCTCGGGCGGCATCACCACTGTGGGGGCGTATTTTTCCCCTAACCAGAGTCTCGCCGACTTTGAGGATTTCCTTGTCGAGTTGGGCGCCGTCGTAGGCCGCTATCACCCTCGTCCTGTTCTGGTGCTCGGGGATCTCAACGCTAAGTCATCGGCGTGGGGATCTCCGGTCACTGACCCTCGGGGCGAGGTTCTAGAAGAGTGGGCGGTGACGACTGGTCTGGTCGTCCTGAATCGGGGTTCGGAATACACGTGCGTGCGGCAGCAGGGCGGGTCAATAGTGGACGTCTCGTTCGCTAGCCCCTCTGTCGCCAGCCGAGTCCACAACTGGCGTGTCGCTGTGGAGGTGGAGACGCTGTCAGACCATCGGTATATCCGTTTCGACGTCTCTGCCCAGACTGCGAGTGGTCGCCATCCAACAACCCCGATCAACGACGGCCCGCGTTGGGCGCTTAAGCGCATCGACAAGGAACTACTCGAGGAAGCTGCCTTAGTCCAGTCCTGGATTTGGGAGTCGACGACGGACGGCCCCGTCGACGTCGAAGCGGTGGCGCTGTGGTTTCGCCGGGCAATGACGCAGATTTGCAACGCGTCCATGCCCAGGGTCCGCCAACAGTCCGCAAGGCGCCAGGTGTACTGGTGGACCGACGAGATTGCGCGACTGCGCGTTGAGTGCGTTGCGGCTCGCCGACAGTACACGCGATACCGGAGACGACGTCGACGGGATTCCGTCGAGGAAGACGCGCTGTATGAGGCGTACCGCGCGTCCAAGAAGACTCTGTGGCTGGCCATCGGCGACTCTAAGTCGCGTGCCAGGGAGGAGCTGCTGGGGTCCCTAGATCGCGATCCGTGGGGGCGCCCCTACCGTTGGGTACGGGGCAAGTTGCGTCCCTGGGCGCCACCACTGACGCAAAGTATGCAACCTCAGTTGCTAGAGGCGGTGATATCAGCCCTTTTCCCTGAGCGAGCGGGACACGTTGCCCCGGCGATGGTTTCGCCCTCAGCCACAGACTCCACAGAAGAGGAGAGCACCGATGTCCCCGAGGTGACGCAAGCAGAGACGAGAGCGGCCGTGTCGCGACTCCGGGCTAAGAATACAGCGCCCGGACCCGACGGAGTTCCTGGTCGAGCTCTCGTCCTGGCTCTGAAGGAGTTAGAGCCCCAGCTGAGGGGGCTCTTCACGGCATGTCTCCAGAAGGGTCAGTTTCCCGGTGTATGGAAGGAGGGGAAGCTGGTCCTGCTGTAACACCTTAAATTTTATTGGTGGTTTTATTTTTAATTTTCTCCGTCTACTATACTATAATTAGTAACGTGAGCGGCGGAACCATATGTCATAACGTTTCGACGCTCTTTAGATGATTTCGATCGAGTCACGGGGCGATCGGTCAACCGGTTTTACGTTCGAGATGCAAACGAGCAGAGCGCATGCACCGGCGGCGTGTGACACACCTGATTCGATTACGTATTTTGCTAGTTTAAAAGTTAAAATTTTCTACAATTGAAGAAAATTACTTTTCCTGCTAAAAGAGGAGTTCCCATAGCCTCACATGAGAATATACGATTGCCGCCAGTATTTTAATATATTTGTAGCACTGTACTTGCTAAAAGAAGGGAGCGGTAACTGTGGAAAAAGCCACCTCAGTGTACCAGGTAATTTTTCCACTTTCTTATAATACCTACCTAACGCTTCTACGCGCGTACTAAAAATTTAAAATCAATAACTGTAATTTAGATTCAGATTCATAGTGTTCCTTTTGTTCATTTTCGTCCCAATTTACCATAATACTGGTAAATTTGTTACATAACTATAAAAATACATAAATAAAATTTTTATGTAAGATATCAGATTTTTGATCATGTTTATTTTTAGAAACGAAGAAATAACTTGAGCGCCGTAGCGTATATTTTTTATTTATATTAATTTACGAATAACCAAAATAGGGGTTGGACGATTTTCGAGTTAATTCATTAAATAGCTATGAACCTTTTAACGTGATTAAATTAGTTTTAATTTCTGTTCAATTTCGTAACCTTTTTATTCTATGATTTTATAATATTCGAGATACTTTACTAAATAAGATTATCATACTACCTACCAATCTAACGTCTCCTAATTATTACAATAAATAAATTCATTGCAATTAAATTATTATATAAAGGAAAGTCTGCATCCCATTACAATTTCAAAATAGAAAATTAAAATAATTATTACATTGATTAAACTTCAATATAGACGGATGCGTTAATTAAATTTTCCAATTGGTGGAATGCCAAAGTCAAGTATCGTATCGTTGCGTGTAGATATACGAAATAATTTGGTCTCGATTCCAGGTCGAGTGACAGGACCGCAGCCCGCTCTTTTTTTATGTACCTAAAATTACGTCATCGTACCTACTCCTGCCCAGCTCCAGCCGGAGCCTGCCGGACTACCCAAAACAGGCCATTTTTACAATTTAATAGTCAAGATTTAATGGGTGTTATATACTCATTTGGTTGTGTTTTGTTTATTTGACTTTTATTAGTCTTACGTACGCGCTATCGACCAGTGTTTCTAGGGACCCGTAATTAAGTACATTTAACCTTATTTTAATTTAATTTTAATTAGTTTAAATTTAATCTTAGTCATTTATACTTAAGTGTTTTGTTTTGGTTTGTTTTAAGATTAGTGGTTCATTAAATTAAATTAAACATTAAATCCTAACTATTTTATTTCATTCAAAAAAAGTATTACACTGCTCAGGAAGGAGGGGCGCCCCGCGGACTCGCCGTCCGCGTATCGGCCCATAGTGCTGCTTGACGAGGCGGGCAAACTTTTTGAGCGCATTATCGCAGATCGCCTCGTCAGCCACTTGTGCAGGGAGGGACCGGACCTGAACGACAACCAATTTGGTTTTCGTCGGGGGCGTTCCACCATAGACGCCATCATGCGCGTGAGGGCCCTGGCGGAGGAGACGGTGTCCCGGGGTGGGGTGGTGCTGGCGGTGTCTTTAGATATCTCCAACGCATTCAACACCTTACCCTGGACTTGTATTCGGGAGGCTCTTAAATACCATCGCGTGCCTCCCTACCTCCGCCGAACAGTAGAGGCTTATCTGGAGGGTAGATGCGTCACCTATCGGGGACGTGACGGTGCCGGTCGTCACCTCATGTCGTGCGGTGTTCCACAAGGATCGGTTTTGGGACCACTTCTGTGGAACATCGGCTACGACTGGGTGCTGAGAGGCGAGCTCCCGTCGGGCGCCGACTTGACGTGCTATGCAGACGACACGCTCGTCACTTCCCGGGGGAACTCGCACAGGGAAGCAACGCTGATAGCCACGGCTGCGGTGTCACAGGTGGTGAACCGCATCCGGCACCTGGGCCTGGAGGTGGCCCTAAACAAGTCAGAGGCCGTGGTGTTTCATGGCCCCCGACGTGCGCCGGCGCCGGGATCACACATCGTGGTCAGCGGGGCCCGGATAGCTATCGAGTCTACCATGAAGTATCTGGGATTGGTGCTCGACAGCCGATGGGAATTCGGGCCCCACTTCCGGCGACTAGCGCCTAAGCTGATGGGGGCAGCAGGCGCGCTTTCAACGTTGCTTCCCAACTCGGGGGGCCCGAGCGCTGCCTGTAGGCGGCTGTACATGGGAATTGTGCGGTCCATGGCCCTGTATGGGGCCCCTGTGTGGGCGATGGACATGACGGCCAGCACTCTCGCCATTCTGCGCAAACCGCAGAGGGCGATGGCCGTCAGAGTCGTCCGCGGGTATCGCACGATTTCCTACGAGGCGGCTTGCGTTCTGGCCGGATCCCCGCCCTGGGACCTAGAGGCGAAAGTACTCGCGTCACTATATCGATGGCGCGAGGAAGAGTGGGCACGGGGCTCGAGGCCGGTGCAGCGGCAGATTGCGCTGCGCCGAGAGGAGCTCCGTCAGGTCTTAGTGGCGGAATGGCGGCAAAGGCTTCTGCGCCCTACCGCCGGCCTCGCTACCGTCGAGGCGATCCGGCCAGTACTCGACGACTGGCTCGGGAGAAGGCACGGCTCCCTGTCGTTTAGGGTGACGCAGATGCTGTCGGGGCACGGCTGCTTCGGTAAGTACCTGTGCCGCATAGACAGGGAGCCGGACGCTCGGTGCCACCATTGCGTCCATTGCGGGGAGGACACGGCGCAACATACGCTCGCCGAGTGTATAGCTTGGGAGGACCAGCGCCGTGTCCTCACAAATGAAGTAGGAGACGATTTGTCGCTGCCGGCCGTAGTGCGGAAGATGGTCGGTAGCGCAGAGTCGTGGGACGCGGTGGTGTCCTTCTGCGAGAATGTGATGTCGCAAAAGGAAACTGCGGAACGGGAGAGGGAGATCTCGACTCCCTTCCCTGGCCGCAGAAGGCGCACCGGGCACAGGAGAAGGGCGGACAATGCTCTTTTTCGGCCCCCATGAATGGGTCCATGGGCGAGCGACTTGGGGAAGTCCCCGCCCTTATTCGATGGACCCGAGGCGGAGGCGCGCACGGGTGTCGGTGCGCGCTTCTGAGGCGACGCACGGAGTAGTTGAACGCCTCACTACCCCGTGCAGAACACGAGGCCCAGACAGATCGGGCCAGCACTAGTGTGGGGCTACGGAAGAATTTGGATTCCCGCGGCCCCGCGCGCACGTGCGAGGAGACACAGGGGTGGTTTTAGCCGGTAGGAGTCCGGCATGCCCCTCCGCTTTCCCCCAGGCGGAGGAAGTCCATGATGGATTTCCACCCCTTAAAAAAAAAAAAAAAAATTATTAGAATTATGGACCAACAAAGAACTGAAGATGGCCCTCTCACGGTTGAAACCGGGCAAAGCACCTGGTCCAGACAACATACCAGCAGTGGCAGTAAAAACCTTCGGCGAAGCGTGTCCTGAGTTACTAATTGATCTGTTCAATAGGTGCCTCAGGCATGGCTGCTTTCCAAGGATATGGAAACGTGCTAAGCTTGTCTTAATTAAAAAACCAGGCAAGGAACATCTGACCAGTCCAAACGCCTTTAGGCCGATTTGTCTACTTAGCCATGTTGGAAAAGTCTTTGAAAGGCTGATTGCGGAGCGACTAACAATCGATCTTGAAAAAAAAGGCGGCCTCGCTGAATCACAGTTTGGGTTCAGGAGGGCAAGGTCTACTGTTGATGCATTAATGACAATCTGTACAGCCATTGATCGCGCTCGAAGTGGTACCTGGCGAACACGAAAATTCTGTGCGGTCATAACTCTAGACGTCCGAAATGCATTCAACTCAGCAAGGTGGTCCAACATTTTGGCAGAACTCTCCTTCATGAAAATAGAACCGTACCTCATAGGACTCATTCGATCATATCTTACAGATAGATATATTGAGATCGAGCATGAACAGGGTACTGACTGTGTTAAAATTACAAGAGGCGTGCCACAAGGCTCAGTTCTAGCCTCGCAATTATGGAACGTAATGTACGATGGAGTATTGAGAACCAAGCTGCCACCAGGTACTAGCCTCGTTGGGTTCGCAGACGATTTGACCCTGATTGTATCGGCCAAACACGAAGAAAACGTTATGGCACGAGGAAATGCAGCCGTAAGTCAAATAGGTGAATGGATGGCTCAAAGAGGGCTGGAGTTGGTGCCTGAAAAGACTGAAGCCATGGTTATCACTGGTCGTAGAAAGCATATGCCAATGCACTTCACAGTACAAGGGCAGAAGATTCAGACGAGTGCCACGCTGAAGTGCCTTGGAGTGCTCCTTGATAAATCAAAGACCTTCTTGCCTCACATTCAAGTCACAGTGGCAAAAGCAGCAAATCGTTGCCAAGCTCTTGGTAGACTTATGCCGCGCATTGACGGACCCAAGACAATTAAGCGCAGATTACTAGCTGGAGTAACACGTTCGATTATTTGCTATGCGGCTCCAGTCTGGTATAACGGCTTGAAATATGCCAAAGCCAGAAAGCAGCTTGAGAATATCTATAGACTCACAGCGATCCGCGTTGCGTGTCTGTACAAGACAGTTTCCTACGAGGCATCAATGGCAATAGCAGGCATAATACCAATATGTCTGACCGTTAAAGAGACATACGATGTGCACAGACTCGCACAAAGAACAAAAGAGGCGAGAACAACTCTCCGAAAGAAGACACTAGATGAATGGCAAAACTTATGGACAGCATCAACGAAAGGACTGTGGACTAAGGAGCTGCTGCCAGAAATCCAACTATGGTCTCAGCGGAAGCATGGTGCGGTTGATTACTACATGGCACAATGTCTGTCGGGGCATGGGATTTTCAACACGTATAGGATGAAAATCGGCAAGTCTCCGACGGACCAGTGCTGGTTTTGTCCTGAAACCGACACGGTAGAGCACACTTTGTTCAAGTGTCCCGAGTTTAGTGATGATCGGACTCTTTTGGCTGAAGCTATAGGTGTCCAAGTAAAAAAGGATAACATGGTTAAAGTTATGTTGGAGAGTGAGAACAACTGGAATCACCTGAAAAACTACATGACTACAATAATGAAGAAAAAAGAAAAAAGGGAAAAAGAAGAAGAAGCACAAAATAGAGAAATAGAATAAATAAACACTCAGCGGATGACCGACGAATTATAATAAAGTCCCGGTTACTCGCACTTCTCCTGAGTACGAATGGAGGAGGGGTTTTAGTCCGTGAGAGTCGGACACTCCCTGGCAGTACGGGCTGTCTGGCGTCCATAACGGATTTCCCCTCCTCGCGAAAAAAAAAAAAAAAAAAAAAAGGTTAGGTTAGGTTAGGTTAGGTTAGGTTAGGTTAGGTTAGGTTCCCCCCCGTAGTGCTGCCACCTTGTCGTGGTGGGGGGGCTCGTGCGCTCCATCGATCTTCAAGGCTATGCTTGGTAGGTCCAACCATACTTGACAGGCTTGGAGGGAGGAGCCAGACTAAGAGCAGCACGAGGAGGTGGGGAAGTCTCCTGACTCCCGCGTTTCTCTGCGTGTCCCTCTGACCAGCAGAGGGCATAGTGGAGGAGCAAGTACGGGCTCTGCGGCAATCTCTTGCCTCGGAGCAGGCCTTTGGGTGCTTTTGCCCTGTGCCACCGTATCAAATCGTAATCCCTTTGAAACTTCCGTAATGCACGTTGCGTTGCGGAAGTTCCAAGGGGACCGAGGGTCCACGAGTTGGGCCGCGAGGAATGAGAACCTCTATAAAAATCTCCCATAATCTCAAGCGGCAGCGCAGCGTGACGGGATGCATGGCTGATGGGTTGTTCAGCAGCTACTGCGCTACAACTAAAAAACAAACATGCAGGGTACATATGATATTAAAACTACCCAGGAGGGTCCCCGAAAGGGGGAATCCCTCCCCGGGCCGTCATCGCACGGTTCGGGCAGCCCTACGTACTCTGGGGGGGGCAAACGTGTACCAGAACGATTAAAATTAAACGACCTTGGCGAGGACACGGACATTGATAACGCATACGAAACTGATAAGATGGAGCGATTTGTTACTGACGGACGGGCGGGGGTGGGTGACCATACTCCTGTTGCTGATGGAGACCGTAATCCAAAGGATAATGACAGAGGGCCGCGTGGACCAACATCCGTTCGGAAACGTCCACACGACCCTGCCCTTGTGAGGGTTGGGTCGGCGGATCGGTCCTCAGATGAGGAAGGCCTGCTGGCCCCGAAGTTGGCAACCGCGAGGAGAGGTCGGCAAGCCTCGAGAGGAGTGAGTGCTTCACGCCCGCGGAGGGACGCACAGGGTAGGTTCGTGCGCTCTAATACTCCGGCGGCCAACGAAGCAGAGAGTGACATGGGTGTCACTACCGAGGACCCTGGTGGCGAGAGTTGTGCCTCGCTAGGGAGCTCAAAGGCGGAGCTCAACGCCACCAGAAGAGAGCAGCGCAAGGCCGTCGCGGCCGATGAGGTGTCTGAAATGGCCCGACGCGCACGCGAGCGACGCGCTGCTCTAGCGGCGGAAGGGGGAGAACCATCTGCGGTGGCCCTGAGTCAGCTTGCCTTGGACGGGGTGGACTTAGTATTAAAGGTTGCCTCCAAATCCGGTAGCCTGAAGGGCACGTTCACCCGCGGCCTGAAGGAAGCTGCTGCGGACATTAAAGAGGCGGTTGGCGTCCTCCTCAACAGGACGGCCTCCGACGAGGTCGCGAAGTTGCAGGTGGAAAACAACCGTCTCAGAAATGATTTGGAGGACCTCCGGCGACAAGTCGCTGCGCTGAGCGAGCAGCAGCAGCGACGCACGTTTACTGATGCCACATCGGTAGTGGCCCCGGCTCCCGCACCGAGACTGGCAAGCACTCATACCGATGACGAGGTCGAGCGCATTGTCCGGCTCTGCATGCTCCAGTGCGGGAGCATGGTCAATGCTCGGATAGAGGCGATTTCTCGGCGCCTCCCTTCGGAAAACCTCCGTCCGCCCCTAGCGGCCGATACACGGCGGAGGGTGGAGGAGCCGCCGAGACCTGCGCCTCGGAAGGGGAAGCCTGCGGATGGGGTTAATAAGCCTGTGGAGGGAGCCCCATCGAGCGATAAGCCCACGCCTTCCGGGGCTAAGGGTGAGACATGGGCGACAGTCGTGGGCCGCAAGAAGGCCCGCAAAGCCGCCAAGGCGGTCTCGGCAACAGCGCGCGCCCCCGGCCGAACCGCAAAGGCGGTTGCGCAGCCTGCGCGGCGGACTGCCAAAGGCGGTCGCAAAGGACCGGCGATACGTGCTCCGCGTACCGAGGCTGTGACGCTCACGCTACAGCCCGGAGCTGCAGAGCGCGGCGTAACGTACCAGTCGGTCATTGCCGAGGCCAAGGCCAAGATCAAATTATCAGATCTTGGTCTTCAGTCCGTCACCCTCAGGCAGGCTGTCACGGGTGCGCGGCTGTTCGAGGTGGCTGGTGCTGCGAGCGGCAGTGCCGAAAAGGCGGACGCTCTGGCCGCCAAGATGAGGGAGGTCCTTAACCCTGAGGACGTCCGGGTCGCCAGGCCAATGAAAACCGCAGAGGTGCGGATTGCTGGTCTGGACGACTCCGTGACTTCTGAGGAGGTGGCGGCGGCCATTGCCCGAAGCGGAGAGTGTTCGCCGGACCAGGTGCGGGCCGGCGATATACGCGCCGACGCCACCGGACTCGGTGTTGTCTGGGTTCGATGCCCTGTAGCGTCGGCGAAGAAGATCGCCTTAACCGGCAGATTGCTGGTTGGCTGGGTTGCAGCGAGGGTGAAACTCCTGCAGCCTCGGGCTTTGCGGTGCTTCCGATGCCTGGAGAAAGGGCACGTCCGGGCAAAGTGCACCGCTGAAGTTGACCGTAGTGATCTCTGTTATCGCTGTGGTCAGCCCGGCCACAAGGCGGCCCAGTGTTCTGCGGCGCTCAACTGCAGCTTATGTTCGGCTGCGGGGAAGCCAGCGGGACACAAAGTGGGCGGAGGGGCCTGTGGCGCGCCTGCCAGCAAGGCCAAGAAGAAGAAGAAGAAGAGGAGCTCTAAACCTGCCGGGGAAACCTCGCCGCCCCCGCAGGCTAATAGCTCCGCGGCCGACTCCAGGCCCAGGACCGTTGCCGAGGGAATGGAATGTCAGTAATGGCACAATTCCATTTCCTCCAGGGCAACATCAATCACTGTGCCAGAGCTCAGGATCTTTTACTCCAGAGCATGGCAGAGTGGTCGATCCACGTGGCTGTGGTCGCCGAACCGTACTTCATCCCCGCCCGTGACAACTGGCTTGGGTGCGCTGACGGTTTGGTGGCCATTATTGGCGAGACTCTGACCGACCCGTCTCGGGGCCGCGGCTGGGTTGCTGCGGTCTCGGGCGGCATCACCACTGTGGGGGCGTATTTTTCTCCTAACCAGAGTCTCGCCGACTTTGAGGATTTCCTTGTCGAGTTGGGCGCCGTCGTAGGCCGCTATCACCCTCGTCCTGTTCTGGTGCTCGGGGATCTCAACGCTAAGTCATCGGCGTGGGGATCTCCGGTCACTGACCCTCGGGGCGAGGTTCTAGAAGAGTGGGCGGTGACGACTGGTCTGGTCGTCCTGAATCGGGGTTCGGAATACACGTGCGTGCGGCAGCAGGGCGGGTCAATAGTGGACGTCTCGTTCGCTAGCCCCTCTGTCGCCAGCCGAGTCCACAACTGGCGTGTCGCTGTGGAGGTGGAGACGCTGTCAGACCATCGGTATATCCGTTTCGACGTCTCTGCCCAGACTGCGAGTGGTCGCCATCCAACAACCCCGATCAACGACGGCCCGCGTTGGGCGCTTAAGCGCATCGACAAGGAACTACTCGAGGAAGCTTCCTTAGTCCAGTCCTGGATTTGGGAGTCGACGACGGACGGCCCCGTCGACGTCGAAGCGGTGGCGCTGTGGTTTCGCCGGGCAATGACGCAGATTTGCGACGCGTCCATGCCCAGGGTCCGCCAACAGTCCGCAAGGCGCCAGGTGTACTGGTGGACCGACGAGATTGCGCGACTGCGCGTTGAGTGCGTTGCGGCTCGCCGACAGTACACGCGATACCGGAGACGACGTCGACGGGATTCCGTCGAGGAAGACGCGCTGTATGAGGCGTACCGCGCGTCCAAGAAGACTCTGTGGCTGGCCATCGGCGACTCTAAGTCGCGTGCCAGGGAGGAGCTGCTGGGGTCCCTAGATCGCGATCCGTGGGGGCGCCCCTACCGTTGGGTACGGGGCAAGTTGCGTCCCTGGGCGCCACCACTGACGCAAAGTATGCAACCTCAGTTGCTAGAGGCGGTGATATCAGCCCTTTTCCCTGAGCGAGCGGGACACGTTGCCCCGGCGATGGTTTCGCCCTCAGCCACAGACTCCACAGAAGAGGAGAGCACCGATGTCCCCGAGGTGACGCAAGCAGAGACGAGAGCGGCCGTGTCGCGACTCCGGGCTAAGAATACAGCGCCCGGACCCGACGGAGTTCCTGGTCGAGCTCTCGTCCTGGCTCTGAAGGAGTTAGAGCCCCAGCTGAGGGGGCTCTTCACGGCATGTCTCCAGAAGGGTCAGTTTCCCGGTGTATGGAAGGAGGGGAAGCTGGTCCTGCTCAGGAAGGAGGGGCGCCCCGCGGACTCGCCGTCCGCGTATCGGCCCATAGTGCTGCTTGACGAGGCGGGCAAACTTTTTGAGCGCATTATCGCAGATCGCCTCGTCAGCCACTTGTGCAGGGAGGGACCGGACCTGAACGACAACCAATTTGGTTTTCGTCGGGGGCGTTCCACCATAGACGCCATCATGCGCGTGAGGGCCCTGGCGGAGGAGACGGTGTCCCGGGGTGGGGTGGTGCTGGCGGTGTCTTTAGATATCTCCAACGCATTCAACACCTTACCCTGGACTTGTATTCGGGAGGCTCTTAAATACCATCGCGTGCCTCCATACCTCCGCCGAACAGTAGAGGCTTATCTGGAGGGTAGATGCGTCACCTATCGGGGACGTGACGGTGCCGGTCGTCACCTCATGTCGTGCGGTGTTCCACAAGGATCGGTTTTGGGACCACTTCTGTGGAACGTCGGCTACGACTGGGTGCTGAGAGGCGAGCTCCCGTCGGGCGCCGACTTGACGTGCTATGCAGACGACACGCTCGTCACTTCCCGGGGGAACTCGCACAGGGAAGCAACGCTGATGGCCACGGCTGCCGTGTCACAGGTGGTGAACCGCATCCGGCACCTGGGCCTGGAGGTGGCCCTAAACAAGTCAGAGGCCGTGATGTTTCATGGCCCCCGACGTGCGCCGGCGCCGGGATCACACATCGTGGTCAGCGGGGCCCGGATAGCTATCGAGTCTACCATGAAGTATCTGGGATTGGTGCTCGACAGCCGATGGGAATTCGGGCCCCACTTCCGGCGACTAGCGCCTAAGCTGATGGGGGCAGCAGGCGCGCTTTCAACGTTGCTTCCCAACCTGGGGGGCCCGAGCGCTGCCTGTAGGCGGCTGTACATGGGAATCGTGCGGTCCATGGCCCTGTATGGGGCCCCTGTGTGGGCGATGGACATGACAGCCAGCACTCTCGCCATTCTGCGCAAACCGCAGAGGGCGATGGCCGTCAGAGTCGTCCGCGGGTATCGCACGATTTCCTACGAGGCAGCTTGCGTCCTGGCCGGATCCCCACCCTGGGACCTAGAGGCGAAAGTACTCGCGTCACTATATCGATGGCGCGAGGAACAGTGGGCACGGAGCTCGAGGCCGGTGCAGCGGCAGATTGCGCTGCGCCGAGAGGAGCTCCGTCAGGTCTTAGTGGCGGAATGGCGGCAAAGGCTTCTGCGCCCTACCGCCGGCCTCGCTACCGTCGAGGCGATCCGGCCAGTACTCGATGACTGGCTAGGGAGAAGGCACGGCTCCCTGTCGTTTAGGGTGACGCAGATGCTGTCGGGGCACGGCTGCTTCGGCAAGTACCTGTGCCGCATAGACAGGGAGCCGGACGCTCGGTGCCACCATTGCGTCCATTGCGGGGAGGACACGGCGCAACACACGCTCGCCGAGTGTAAAGCTTGGGAGGACCAGCGCCGTGTCCTCACAAATGAAGTAGGAGACGATCTGTCGCTGCCGGCCGTAGTGCGAAAGATGGTCGGTAGCGCAGAGTCGTGGGACGCGGTGGTGTCCTTCTGCGAGGACGTGATGTCGCAGAAGGAAACTGCGGAACGAGAGAGGGAGATCTCGACTCCCTTTTCCGGCCGCAGAAGGCGCACCGGGCACAGGAGAAGGGCGGACAATGCCCTTTTCCGGCCCCCATGAATGGGTCCATGGGCGAGCGACTTGGGGAAGTCCCCCGCCCTTATTCGATGGACCCGAGGCGGAGGCGCGCGCGGGTGTCGGTGCGCGCCTCTGAGGTGACGCACGGAGTAGTTGAACGCCTCACTACCCCGTGCAGAAGACGAGGCCCGGACAGACCGGGCCAGCACTAGTGTGAGGCTGCGGAAGAATTTGGATTCCCGCGGCCCCGCGCGCACGTGCGAGGAGACACAGGGGTGGTTTTAGCCGGTAGGAGTCCGGCATGCCCCTCCGCTTTCCCCCAGGCGGAGGAAGTCCATGATGGATTTCCACCTCTTAAAAAAAAAAAAAAAAAAAAGGTTAGGTTAGGTTAGGTTAGGTTAGGTTAGGTTAGGTTAGGTTAGGTTAGGTTAGGTTAGGTTAGGTTAGGTTGGGGTGCGATGCCAGATAACCTCCTCGTGTGTTCTTCTGCTGCCGTTTTATTTGATTTCTTTAATCCAGTAGAAAGGCAGTGGCAAGGACCGGTGCACCCTGGGCGATGATCAGTAACTTTTCCCTGTGAGATCTTGCTGGTCATCGGCGAATAATCTGGCGGGGAGTCACCTGGGCACTGAAAAGCTCAGTGATCGGGCGGGGCATAACGGCCACTCTACTTTTAGAGTGTAGCTCGTTATGCGGATATATCGTAAACCCAGTCATGTCTTGGGAACGAGGGTCTTGCCTTAACCGGCCGGACCGCGAGGAGACAACCTCTATAAAAAATCCTCAATCCTCGGCGCTGAGGCACGTGGCGTCGGGGTGCTCGCAAGAGCGGCTGGGGAGCTCATCAGTCACTAGCGGCCAACCCTAGGATACTTCCCGACCTCCTAGGGGTAATTTGGGTTGTCTGGGTATAGGGAGCTCTGCCCAGATTGACTTTTATTTCTCCCATACTCGTGGGATTCAAAATGGAAATGACGAAAAAACCCCCCCTTAAACATTTTGACGAAGAAGAAGATGCTGCGGGTAGTTTTACTACTTCCAGCACCCAAGCGGGTGCTGGAAGTAGTGAGGCCGCGGCATGCGACGTTTATGAGATGTGTCCGATGGACACGTCAGAGAAGAAACAGCGGCAGCGAGCCGACTTTGTTCGGCCTGTTACAAGGAGTGGCGCTCTTCTGGTGAGCGGCTCCGATTCGGATACCTCACAGATGTCCTATACTTCGGTGGCATCTGTGAGTTCCCGACATCGGAAGCGTCGCCCTCCATCGGGCCACTCTTCTCAGAAGAAGTCGACTGGTCGGATCGAATTGGACCAATCGGAGGAATCAGCGGACACAGATTCGCATTATACAGAGTCGGACCCAAAGGAGTCATCCGAGCAGGCACTCGTCCGTGCTCCGCAAGTAGGACGAAAAAGAAGTAACCCCGACCGACGCGACCTGGCTGAGTTACCGGTGAAACTCACCAGCTCCCAAAGGGGAAGAGGTCGACCGCCGACTACTGGCCAATACATAGGTCTAGCAAAGGCTAAAGAGGCGGTCAATGCTGCAAAGAAAAAGGAGCTGGAACTCCAAGCTGAGGAGGAGGCCGCACAGTTAGCTCGCGAATATCGGACTAGGATATCTGCGCCTCTATCCAAAGCCTCCTCGACGACTTCGGAGCAGGCGCTGGCTGTCGACCTGAACAAACGGGTCCGAGATGGGGTGACCACTATACGCATGGTCGCAAGCAAGTCGGCAAACCTTAAGGGCACATTCGTCCGTGCTCTGAAGGATGTGGCCAACGCAATCGAGGCGGATTTTGAGTCCCTCAGCCGGATCCCGGGGGCCGAAGAGATGGCGAATCTGCAGGCAGAAAACGCGCGCTTGCAGAAAGAACTAGCTGAGCTCCGCGGAGATATAACAGCTATGAGAGCGGACATGGAGCGGTGTCGAATGGTCCCACCACCCGTCACTTCAACGGCTGGAGGATTAGGCAATGAGCCGCAGCCAGAAGAACTGACGAGAACCATAATGATCCAGGTGGGGACCATGGTGAACGCGCGGCTCGAGGCGCTGGAGGATAGGCTACTTCCAGAGCGGCGCCTCCGCCCTCCGTTGACTGCGGATAAAAAGAAGTCAGACGACAACGTGTCAGCCGTAATTCCCTCTCCAGAGAGGGTAGTTGCAGCTGAGCCTACGGTTCGATCTTCTCATGCTCCTGAACCCCAGAAGGGGAAGAAGGGGAAGAAAGGATCGAAGGAAAAAGATGGCACCGCGACAGCTGCCCATCCTCTGCCTTCCGCAAAACCTCGGAGAAGAAAGTCGAGGGGGAGGAAGAATGATGTTGCCGAGACTTCTGTCTCAAAGGTGGCCCGCCCCCTACCGCCGGCTCCCAAAAACATGGATGACAGCTGGGTCACAGTGGCAAAGCGCGGGACCAAGCCGCAACAGCCTAAGACCCGAGGACGAAAGGCGAAAGTCGCCCAGGTTGCAACAAGTAGCCAACCAAAACCGGCGAAACTGCGTCCCCCTCGTTCGGCAGCTGTAGTAATAACACTGCAGCCTGGTGCCGAGGAGAGAGGCGTGACGTATGCAAAGGTGCTAACCGAGGCGAAGTCAAAGGTTGACTTGACCAACCTTGGGATATCGGATCTCCGCTTTCGGCGAGCCGTAACAGGTGCCCGAATTTTAGAGGTACCTGGCTCAACAAGTGGAGGAAAGGCCGACTCCCTAGCAGAGAGTCTTCGCAAGGCCTTGGGAGAAGAAGATGTGCGAGTCTCCAGACCGACAAAGTGCGCGGAGCTTCGCGTGACCAGTCTGGATGACACGGTCACTCAAGGTGAACTGGCGGAAGCGATTGCTCGAGCAGGAGATTGCCCTCTAGAATCCGTCAAGGTCGGCGAAATCCGCTGCGGCCTTGGTCCTTCAAGCACGGGGACGGCATGGGTTCGCTGCCCAGTCATGGCTGCGAAGAAGCTAGCGGAAGGGAAGCGACTGCACGTCGGGTGGACGTCAGTACAAATAAAGCTTCTCAACAACAGGCCGATGCACTGCTTCCGATGCCTTGAAAAAGGCCACGTAAGGGCGCATTGCACATCAGAGGTGGACCGCAGTGACCAGTGCTACAACTGCGGGCAAACTGGCCACAAGGCCGCAAAATGCTCTGCCAAGCCACACTGCTTTATATGTGCGGCGGCGAGCAAGCCTGACAGTCACAGGGTGGGGAGCACGGCATGTGCTGCCTCTCGCCCAGTGAAGAAAAAGAAAGGAGTAAGGACCGCCGCTGGAGCTAAGACTCAGCCGCAGCCCTCCTGCCCATCAGTGCCGATGGAAGAGGAAGGAGAAGCACAAATTGAAGTATGTTAGGGATGGAGTACAGAATGCTGCAGGCGAATATAAACCACTCCGCTAGAGCACAGGACCTTTTGGCTCAGTGCATGGCGGAGAGGTCAATACATGTAGCGGTGGTCGCCGAACCCTATTTCGTCCCTTCCAGCGGTGATTGGGTGGGTGACCTTGATAACGTGGTGGCGATCGTCAGTCGACGGGCTGCTGAGTCTCCTCCTTTAGTTGATGTTAAAAGGGGACACGGTTTTGTCTCGGCACAAGTTGGAGATATTGTGATTATCGGTACATATTTCTCCCCAAACCGAAGTCTCGCTGAATTTGAGATCTTTTTGGATGAAGTGGAAACTGCAACCAGGCAAAGCCACATGTACCCCGTGCTGGTCGCAGGGGACCTAAATGCCAAATCTGTCGCGTGGGGATGCCCCTCGACAAACGTACGTGGTGAAGCTGTGGAGGAGTGGCTGATGACTACCGGTCTGACCATCCTCAATCGGGGAACGGCTAACACGTGTGTGCGACTGCAGGGCGGATCAATCGTGGACGTAACGTTCGCAAGTCCTGCATTGGCGCGCCGTGTCCGAAACTGGGAAGTGCTGGAGAGTGTGGAAACATTATCAGATCACTGCTATGTCCAATTTACTGTTTCCGCACTTCCAGGTGCCTCGAGAGGTCCAAACTGTTTCCAGGGAAGAGATGGCCCTCGCTGGAAAGTCAAATGCTTAGACAGAGAGGCCTTACAGGAGGCAGCCATAGTCCAGGCCTGGGCAGCCGGATCTGAGATACTGTCGGATGTGGAGGAAGAGGCGGAACAGCTCGAAAAGGCCATGTCGTGTATTTGTGATGCAGCCATGCCTCGCGTCGGGCGATACTCGCCTAGACGTAGGGTGTACTGGTGGTCTGATGAGATTGCACAGCTGCGACAAGCGTGCGTGTGTGCGAGACGCCAGTACACCCGAAGCCGAAGGCGACGCAGAAGAAACGATTCGGAGGAGACCCTTCTCTATGCTGCTTATCAACAGTGCAAGAAGGCCCTCCAAATCGGTATAGCCAAAGCAAAATCCTTGGCGGCGGAGGAAATGCTCGAGACACTCAACAGGGATCCGTGGGGGCGTCCGTACAGAATGGTGAGGTCCAAACTTCGCCCATGGGCTCCCCCACTGACACAGAGTCTCCAGCCTCAATTGTTAGATCAAGTAGTGGAGGCTCTGTTTCCGAACATGGCTGACCATACTCCTCCGCAGATGGTGGCGTTGAATTTGGAAAGCGGCGAGGCCGGGAATACGCCAGAAGTGACTGAGGGCGAGCTGAAGGCGGCGGTGTTGCGGCTTAAAAGCAAAAACACTGCTCCGGGCCCTGACGGAGTCCCCGGCCGTGCCCTAGTGCTAGCTTTGGGGCCACTTGGGGAAAAGGTAAGGTTGCTGTTTAGCGCATGTCTTGCGCAGGGCCAATTTCCCATCCGCTGGAAGACAGGGAATCTGGTCTTGTTAAGAAAAGAGGGACGTCCGGCCGACTCACCGTCTGCATATAGGCCCATAGTTTTGCTCGACGAGATGGGGAAACTGTTTGAACGGGTGATAGCTGCTCGCATCGTCAACTACCTGGAACAGTCAGGACGGGACCTCAGTGTCCACCAGTTTGGTTTTCGTCGGGGAAGGTCTACTATTGACGCGATTACGCGGGTGCGGACTCTGGCGGAGGAGGCGGTGTCTCAGGGTGAGGTCGTTTTGGCGGTGTCTTTAGACATAGCAAACGCCTTTAACACCCTGCCGTGGGGCACTATCAAGGAGGCGCTGCGGTACCACAGAGTGCCCGAGTACCTATGGAAAGTAGTTGCGGCATATCTCTCTGAGAGGGCCGTCATGTTCCCGACACAGAGTACATGGCAAAGACGGAGGATGTCGTGCGGTGTTCCGCAGGGATCGGTCCTCGGACCGCTTCTGTGGAACATCGGATATGACTGGGTGCTACGAGGAGCTTGGTTAAGGGGTGTCAGTGTGACTTGCTATGCAGACGACACCCTCGTGATAGCCCGAGGAAGCACATACAGAGACGCCGCCATACTTGCCACGGCTGGGCTGGCCCAAGTGGTTGCGAGGATCCAGCGGTTGGGATTAAAGGTGGCTCTAAACAAGTCTGAGGCTCTGTGCTTCCACGGACCTCGAAGAGCCCCTCCAGTCGGATCCCATCTTGTGGTTAGCGGAACTTCCATCGCTGTTAAGTCGACGATGCGCTATCTCGGCCTCGTACTTGACAGTCGATGGAACTTCAAAGAGCACTTTGTCCGCCTGGCTCCGAAACTCGTCGCAGCTGCCGGCGCTCTGAGTCGCTTACTTCCCAATGTGGGAGGGCCGAACGCTGGCTGCCGCCGGTTGTATGCCGGTGTGGTAAGGTCGATGGCCCTCTATGGTGCCCCAATATGGGTAGACAGCCTGACCGAACATAACCTGACACTGCTGCGACGACCGCAGCGGGTCATGGCGGTCAGGCTCATAAGAGGATACCGCACCATATCGTGCGATGCAGCGTGCGTTCTGGCCGGCACCCCTCCATGGGAGCTGGAGGCTGAGGTGCTAGCCGAAGTTTACCGTAAAGTGTCGGAGTCAAGGTCACAAGGCAATCCTGCACCTCCAGGGGCAATCAAGCGTTGGAAAAAGAGGTTATTCGAGACCCTCTTGCAGAAGTGGAGGGAAAAGTTGGAAGAGCCAACAGTCGGTATCCGAATCATCGGAGCCATACGACCCGTTCTTGAGAAGTGGGTTGAAGTAAGCCGTTTGGGAGCACTCACGTTCCATCTTGTGCAGGTCCTCTCCGGACATGGTTGCTTTGGGGAGTACTTGTACAGGATGGCACGAAGAGAAGAGACACCGCAATGTCACAGCTGCGGCTGCGCCGAAGACACAGCGCAGCATACCTTAGCCGTGTGCTCAGCATGGGCGGAGCCGCGAGCAGACCTCGTGGCTGCGATTGGGTCAGATCTCTCGCTTTCGGCTGTAATCAAATCTATGGTCGACAGCGAGAATGCGTGGAAAGCAATGGTCTCCTTCTGTCAGGAAGTAATGTCGCAGAAGGAGGCGGCAGAGCGTATGAGAGAAGACGATGCCTCCGCTTCTCAACTTCGCCGGAGGAGGACTGGGCGCAGACGGCGGGCATTTGGCCGCGCAGTACCGTAAGCGCACGACGCCCTGTGGATTGGGGCTTAGAATACATCCAAGGTATCCCCTGCCTGTCGTAAGAGGCGACTAAAAGGGGTCATCGGGGTCACAGGCGTCTAGAGCGGGGAGGCTCTAACGCCATCAAACGTGACCCCGGGGAGGGCGGCAGCACAATCGTGGCATTGTACTGCTGCACACACCAGGAGGGTGTAGAGGGGAGTCAATCTGGCTCCCCTGAGATGAGCTGCGAGGTCGCAGCGTGGCGGTAGAGGGTCTCCGGAAGTTATGCTAAGGCGGCCCCCGGATTCCCTCGACAAGCGCCGGAGATTGGCCACCGTGGGGTTTTAGCCGGTAGGAGTCCGGCATAACCCATCGTCCCTCCCCAGGACGGCGGGTATCCATGACGGATTTCCCCACGAAAAAAAAAAAAAAAAAAAAAAAAAAAAAAAAGGTTAGGTTAGGTTAGGTTAGGTTAGGTTAGGTTAGGTTAGGTTAGGTTAGGTTAGGTTAGGTTAGGTTAGGTTAGGTTAGGTTAGGTTAGGTTAGGTTAGGTTAGGTTAGGTTAGGTTAGGTTAGGTTAGGTTAGGTTAGGTTAGGTTAGGTTAGGTTAGGTTAGGTTAGGTTAGGTTAGGTTAGGTTAGGTTAGGTTAGGTTAGGTTAGGTTAGGTTAGGTTAGGTTAGGTTAGGTTAGGTTAGGTTAGGTTAGGTTAG
>CATIXC010000029.1:0-12917 GCA_949709985.1 Luffia ferchaultella | reverse complement strand
TGTAATGATATAGAATAAGTGAAATTCCCCGTTCTTGGAATACGTATATTTCCCTCTCTACCCAGATATTGAGACAGGGAGAGAGGGAGCACAAATTGGAAGAGGATCTTGAGAAAATTAACGAACAGACGATCTCTGGCACGCACGAAAGCCGATCGGTTTTTCCTCTAAGTCATACACGCGTCAGAGAGTGAGCGAGGGATCGGGCAATAAATATTGAAACTCAAACACGGCGATCTTTTAATTTTCTTTTTGATTTCGTAAAAAGAGAAGTCTATTTATTCTCTTTTCACGTGTGCCAACGGAGGACATTCTGCATTTTCCATGTCACGAGCGTCGGCAGCAAGCCAAGGAGTCATCCCATTCTACGGTCACCGTCCATCATCGAACAAAAGGCGACCACCGAACACATCATCCGTAAAAATCAAAAAGCTAAGTCACACTTTAACGATCTCTCGCCCTCGACCAATAATTTGCGTAAATCTTATTATTTAGACCTATGTCGATCGTATCAAACATTAATCTCGTCGGTTTTATGATTGAGCACATTATTCGCGTCGTGTCAATTGTATCATTTCTCTGTCCATGTTTATTTGCAATCGATAAAGACATGCACGTAAACCTAAAACTCCCATTATCGTTCTGTATATTCTTGATCTTCGCCCTGATTTATATAGAATATCATTTTTTGTATGTTGTAACGATCAACCTGGAATTACGACGGGTGTAAAGAGAAAAATAAAATAAGAAAACTGTTAAATTTATTACATTTGGCGCCCAACTCGAGGCAAGGCCACGGCCTTGATTAAGTAGTGAATTATATGTCCGCATCAAAAATAAAAGCAAGCTCATCTCGAGTGACGAGAGCGAAAACAAAATCGAGTCCCGTTACGTTCGTATCTCTCGCAGAGACGAAGAAACGAGCTCAGTACAATTTAAAGAGAAATATAAAGACTAACAAGCAACTCGAAATTAACAGATCATCAAGTGATATGGGAGAAACCAGTGAGACGGAAAATCCGACTATAAATATGGACAGCGAGCTTTTGCACGAGGCACGTAGGCAGATCGAACAACTCAAGGCAGAATTGGAGACAATGCGTGAGGAATTCCAAATTCAATTACAACGACAACAGCAACAACAACAACAACCGGCAAACGGTGAAATTCATCGGCAAAACAATCAAGATCCCGTTATACCTCCTGTAGCGAACGAACAGGGTGGTCAATTGATCGATGGGTTAGTCAATCATTTACAATATTTACATATAAATATAAAAACCCCCAAATTTGACGAAGACAAAAACCCGTTAGAATTTTTAGAGGACTTAGAAAGATACTTAAAATTTAAAAACGTAAGGGTAGAGCACGAGGTATTGGTTGTGGAAAGCGTGGTTGAGGGACGGGTTAAAATTTGGTTCGATGCACACCGAAACGATTTCACGACTTTTGAAACGTTCAAGGCTGCGTTTCGCGCGGCATTCTATTCAATTCCGATCCAATGTCGTATTAAAAATCAGTGGCAAGCGCGCCGCTATAAATGGAAGGATGGTAGTTTGCAGTCCTATTTTTATAAGCAAGTTCACGAGACCAAATATTTTGATCCGCCCCTTTCAAAGTATGAAATCAACCACCAAATAGTACAACAGTTACCGTACAGAATACAAAACATTTTATCAACCGTGGACCTTATGGACACGGAACATGTGGCCCAAACCTTGGCAAAATTGGATTGCACGGCCGCGGAATCCGAACGTTTTGAGAAAAAAGATTTTAAAAATAATGGTAACGATCCGGGAAATGGCCACAATCAAAATAGAAGAATAAATAACATCGAAATCGATAGAAGAGGCTCACGTCGCTCGGGACAGCGACACGTCCCACCACAACAAAATCCATTCAATGAAAGAAACTTACCATTTTATCAAAGACAAAACAACCCGCGGAATACACAAAATTTGGGACAACAACAGTGGCAACAAAACGGCCAAAGTTTTTTACCGGACATTAGATTTCCCCCGCCAAGCTTGCCAAACTTGAATACGAATTACGCAAATACTAACAGCATCAATAACGGAGATAATACAAATACAACGAATAATTTAAACTAAAGTATGACGCGATTCAGAAGGGTCCAGTATCGTGTCGAAAATATTATGACTTTGTGAAGGACCTCGAAAGTAATATAAATACCGATTTACAGCCTTATCTCCCAGAAAATTTAATTGCTCTGTCACCTCGATTGAAAGTATGCATAAAAGAAAACCAAGTAACAGCACTTGTCGATACGGGCTCTCAGATAACGTGTATATCGGAAGATTTCTACAATAAATTATCGGCTATCGTTAAGCTACGCGAAATGCCAGTCTCCAATATATATGTGACAGTAGCGGTAGGAAAGAAGAAAACTTCCATCACGAAGCAAGTATTTGTTGATATACGATTTGAAGATCTCGATATAACACACATATTTTTGGTAATTCCATATCTCACATCTGATGTGATTCTGGGCAACGACTGGCTAGATAGGAACGGGACTAGAATATGTTATGACGAAAAAAGTATATATGTGCGAGGGAAAAGATTGGGTCGCGAGGTAGCACTGTTTGAGTCTGGCTCGTCGGAGAGGCTGATTTCCGTGGCAGATACCAAAGAGATAAACATTATTATTGTAAAAACTAATGTATGTGATTACTCGCAAGAGAAAGCGACAAATAATGTAATTGATTTGTCGGAGCGGTTAGAGAATAATCGCGATGAAAATAAGGTAAACAATGTTTCGGTTACCGATGAATCAAAACATTGTCGATTAGAAGTCGTCAATAAAGTCTTCCAAGGCACTGAAAATAATATGAATACACTGAAATCCGCGGTAAATATGGAGTCTGAGCTCAAAAGCCTGATTGGCAACGAAAAACGTAGTGAGGGATTCACGACGAGAAAAGTTACAAACACTATTGACACACTTAATAGTGATAATATTAATCTAAACATTGTCGAAACCGTTGAGCAAAAAGGTATCAGTAAATGCCACGAGGATGATCGAGCTTTGTCTTACGAGCCGGAGTCTGTCGCGCGTAAGCTTTCAGGGCTGCCCGCGGACCAGTTTGACGCATTATTTAAATTAATTTCGAGATATAAAGACCTTTTTTCCGACAAGCCTGGGTGTACCAGAATTTACGAACATCAGATAGTTCCAATAAAACCCAAACCCTTTATTCGCCACTCTTATCCCGTGCCGATAGCATATCGTGAAGCGGTGGACAGAGAAATTTCGGAAATGTTAAATTCGGGAATAATAGAAAGGTCGGTTAGTCCTTATTGTAACCCGCTTCGCGTAGTAGTAAAGAAAAATGGAAAGATAAGATTGTGTTTAGACGCGAGATTCTTGAACGATGCGATCCAAGGGGACAACGAATCTCCTCCCCGGATTGACGAGCTTATGCAACGATTTCAAGGCAAGAAAATTATGTCAACCATTGACTTGACTTGTGGGTACTGGCAAATACCGTTGGCCGCAAATTCACGTCATTACACCGCATTTCTACACAATTCTACCCTGTATCAGTTCTGTAGAGTTCCCTTCGGCCTCAAGACCGCCGGGAGCGGATTCATTCGAGCACTAAGTATGGCCCTCGGTAACGATTGTAACGACTTTTTAACAACATATATCGATGATCTTCTCGTTACGTCACAAACCTTTGAACAACACGTAGCACACTTGGAATTGTTGTTTAGCAAATTACTGGAAAACAACTTTACGATAAAATTGGAAAAGATTCTTCTCTGCAAAACCTCAGTCCCTTTTTTAGGGTTCATACTATCGCCTAACGGGATAGTTCCGGATCCATCTAAACTTGACAACATAAGAAAGTTTGCTGAGCCGCAAAATAAATTACAGCTCCAGAAATTTCTGGGCCTTTGTAATTATTATCGGCAATTCAGCGTTTGTCATGCGAAGTATATGGATCCGTTTAGAAACCTTTTAAAAAAGGATGCTCCGTATATTTGGACCAAAGATCATTCGAGGGCATTCGAGGAATTAAAATTAAATTTTTCCAGGTCAATCGAATTGTCGCATTATTTTCCTGATCGAATGTTCAAGCTCCAAACTGACGCTTCGGATAGGGGGATATGCGGAGTACTTTATCAAATCGATGACGGTGGAAATCATAGAGTAATATCAATAGTGAGTCGATGCTTGAACCCAGCTGAAATTAATTATAATACAACAGAAAAGGAGCTGCTTGCAATTGTATACTCGGTTCAGAAATTTCGAACATATTTGATTGGCAAGAAATTTGAAATAATAACGGACCACAAGGGCTTAACGTTTTTGAGAGAGACAATGTTTCGGACAGCTCGATTGTCGAGATGGTGTTTGTTGTTGCAGGAATATCAATTCGTTGTCACCCATTGCAAAGGTAGCGACAACGCAATTGCTGATTTCTTCAGCCGCAATCCGAACCGACGTTTCGAGGATGATGTTTCCGAAACGATCCTAATATCGATGTTAAAATCAGAAATCGTGCTTCGAGAAAAAGAAATTAATTATGATGGATTAGTTTTGGTGTGCAAACTCGAACTCGATCCTCGATTGCGATGTCGATTAAAAGATTTAGCGGAAGCCCAAAAACGCGATCCATATGTTATCGATTTGGAGTCGAAAAACCAAGACGATGTAAAGGCTTTGAATCAAAAATATAAGAATATTTGGTTTCACCGCAATTCCTTAGAAGAGCATTGGACCATAATAGTGCCAAAAGAACTTCAAATACCGATCGTGAATGCGGAACATAGCAGGTTAGGGCATGTGGGGATCTTTAAAACGCTCAGCCATTTAAAGAGATTCTTTTACTGGAAGGGAATGTCCAAGAATGTAAAAGAATTTGTTTTGAAATGTGACTTGTGCCAACGCGTGAAACATTATGCCCGTCCGGTAGAAGGCGAATATTGTTTTGTACGTTCAAAATCTCCAAATGACCTCGCGACCGTGGATTTTTACGGCCCGTTGCCCAGGTCAACGGGAGGCGTACAATATATCTTCGTGATCATGGACGCATTTTCTAAATATGTTCGTCTGTATCCTATTAAAAAGGCGACCACGCGTATCGTGTTAAGAAAGATTTTCGACGATTATATACCCCTCGTCGGCAAACCCGAGAGGATACTGTCGGATAATGGATCTCAGTTCACGTCGCATTCTTGGAGAAAAGAATTAGAGCAAGCGGGAGTGAAAGTAATCCATTCATCCGTTCGACACCCTCAATCCAATCCCACCGAGCGCGTCATGCGCGAACTTGGTCGTTTCTTTCGAACATTTTGTGCGGAACAACATACAAAATGGGGAAAATACGTACCGCAAATCGAACAACTGTTAAATATGACAACCCATTCTAGCACAGGTTTCATGCCCTATGAGTTGCATTACGGTAAAAAACCCAAGGATCAAATATTTGATATCGTGAACTATCCGGAAAGTGAAATTGTTCCTCGGGACAGACAATTGATACTCGCCGACAAACGCTTGCTTGAGGGTTTCGAGAATCGAAGAAAAAATCAGAGGGCCAAACCACCTCCGGATATTAAAGTGAATGATCTCGTGTTGTTAAGAGTGCCCCATCTATCTAGCAACACGGATCGTGTCACTCACAAGTTTTTTCACTTATACGAGGGCCCATATAAAGTCGACCACGTTTTTGGCACGAATGCCTTTCGTTTGGCTCATCCTGAGACGAACAAAATTATCGGAGTATATAACCGTACGAGTCTTCGTAGATACCAAAAGCCCATCGATCAATGTTGACACCCGAAGTTTTATAGATATGCATATTAGTCTGTGTATCATTTTATATTCCCTAAGAATATCGCCTCGAATTGTGTTTTTCTGCCTCCGTGCCTGGTCATATGTTCCTTATTAAGATAACTTAGATTATAAGAATGTATTGTAGAGCAATGAACGTCTTTCGTATCACATAAGAGAACGATGATTATTATTAATTATATTGTCTAGCCGTATGGTAGGACGAGACCCTTCTAGGGGTGGAGTCGGGTATGAGTGTGAATGATTGTGTGTGTGTGAAACTGACAATTATGTGCAACATTAATTTATTTTGTATTTTTGCGCACGGCAAGTTAGCCGTTTCCCAAAAATAAGGGGGATAATGTAATGATATAGAATAAGTGAAATTCCCCGTTCTTGGAATACGTATATTTCCCTCTCTACCCAGATATTGAGACAGGGAGAGAGGGAGCACAAATTGGAAGAGGATCTTGAGAAAATTAACGAACAGACGATCTCTGGCACGCACGAAAGCCGATCGGTTTTTCCTCTAAGTCATACACGCGTCAGAGAGTGAGCGAGGGATCGGGCAATAAATATTGAAACTCAAACACGGCGATCTTTTAATTTTCTTTTTGATTTCGTAAAAAGAGAAGTCTATTTATTCTCTTTTCACGTGTGCCAACGGAGGACATTCTGCATTTTCCATGTCACGAGCGTCGGCAGCAAGCCAAGGAGTCATCCCATTCTACGGTCACCGTCCATCATCGAACAAAAGGCGACCACCGAACACATCATCCGTAAAAATCAAAAAGCTAAGTCACACTTTAACGATCTCTCGCCCCTCGACCAATAATTTGCGTAAATCTTATTATTTAGACCTATGTCGATCGTATCAAACATTAATCTCGTCGGTTTTATGATTGAGCACATTATTCGCGTCGTGTCAATTGTATCATTTCTCTGTCCATGTTTATTTGCAATCGATAAAGACATGCACGTAAACCTAAAACTCCCATTATCGTTCTGTATATTCTTGATCTTCGCCCTGATTTATATAGAATATCATTTTTTGTATGTTGTAACGATCAACCTGGAATTACGACGGGTGTAAAGAGAAAAATAAAATAAAGAAAACTGTTAAATTTATTACACACGTGAGTGCAGAAAATCTTAAATAAAAAGAATTTTCCGAAAAATTGCAGTTTTCCATAAAAATGGAACGAAAAATCGTCACGTTAGTGAAAAAAAATCTTGAATAAAAAGAATTTTCCGAAAAATTGCAGTTTTTCATAAAAATGGAACGAAAAATTGTCACGTGAGTGCAGAAAATCTTGAAACAAAAAATTTTCCGAAAAATTGAAGTTTTCCATAAAAATGGAACGAAAAATCGTCACGTTAGTGCAAAAAATCTTGAATAAAAAGAATTATCCGAAAAATTGCAGTTTTCCATAAAAATTGAACGAAAAATTGTGACGTCAGTGCAGAAAATCTTGAATAATAAGAATTTTCCGAAAAATTGAAGTTTTCCATAAAAATGGAACGAAAAATCGTCACGTTAGTGCAAAAAATCTTGGATAAAAAGAATTATCCGAAAAATTGCAGTTTTCCATAAAAATGGAACGAAAAATTGTGACGTCAGTGCAAAAAATCTTGAATAAAAAGAATTTTCGAACAAAAGACGATTTCTCATGAAAATGAAACGAAAAATCGTCATGTCAGTGCAAAAAATCTTGAATAAAAATAATTATCCAAAAAATTGCAGTTTTCCATAAAAATTTAACGAACAATTGTCATGTCAGTGCAGAGGACGCTGTTTTCTTGGTTGATTCACGGAGACGAATGGATCGGATGCGATGTACTGTAACGACTTTTCACGTCGATGCAAAATATTCCTAACTCGAAACAATCCTGGGCGCCAGCTCGGAATTCACCGAACAAATTTTTACTGAATTATCTCGAGAAAGGAAATGGTTGTTACCCGGTCGTAGCTGTAATGTTTAGCCAATTTGGTAGAGGGGATGGGTCAGGACAAGATTTGCAACACAATTAATTCACACGATCATTCCCGGAATCACAATTTATTTAAAATGAAATATTAGAAAAATTCGACAAAAGAAAAGAAACAATTAATTTCCGGGAAACTTTCATCACCGAGACACAAACGTCTCGGTAATTGGGCAATCACAAAATTATAACGGAGTTGAAATGTCTCGGAACAATCGATCAACGCAGCACAAATAATTTCACGACAATTACGATAACAAAATTCTTAATCTACGGTGAACTTACGCCTGTACGGACTTCAGGAATTCCTCTCGGCAATTCAAAATTAATCAACATCAAAATATTCGCGAAAGACATGAAAATCGCAAGACAAACGTAATTTAACCTTTTTCCCAGCGCGCGCGTACCCGAACAATATCGCTCTTTAAACTCACGACACGAATGTCGATCAAAATCCCGCATTGTCGGCGACACAAAAATTAAACCCAAAAACCGACAATACCCAGAGCTCTGAATCCGAAAAAACACAAAACAAAGCGAAACGACGGCTCACCGCTACAGTTTCAGTAGGCGAGTTCTCGGTACAAGACCTCGAGTAACTCCCTCGAATTTTCCAGGACCGCCGCTTTCTTGATCGGAACGGCCACGGCTCGGAAGAAGACGTCTGCCCTCGATGTCGTCCCAAACGTAAGTTCTCGAGAAACTCGAGATGTGCGATAATGCGAATTAGGGTCCTAGCCCCCCACCCTTTGCCTACTCGCGGATTTTAGCGCCGTTAGAACTCTCTCGAAAATTCTGGAGAGTTCCAGCCGTTTAATTCGAAATTCGGATTGTAACTCCTCGCCTCGCTCGCTGATTGTTGACAGCGAACGTCGATAATGAAGAGACTAGATGACCATCCGATACTCCTTGACGCATCCCGAGATACGACAGCTCCAGGTGAGGGCTTCGAGCTAGCGACCTCGCTCGACTTAATTCACGATGAAAATTCGTTAACCATTCCCTCTTCCGAACGCTCGATGACACGCAAATGACCGTCGCTTGCCCATACATGAAATAAATTATCGTAAAATTAAGAATAATGTCGGAATACGCTCGCGCTGAACCTTTTTGGATTTTCTCGAGAAAAATTCCTTCTCGAGAACAAACGTGTTCTCCCGTGCCGTGCCAAAATGATCTATTTCTGTGACGTGCAAAATTGCCACGTCACAACATAAATTTTAACTTACAACATTTTTATTTGCATATTCATAGTCCTTATCGAATACCCGTCATTTTAAATAGTTATTCGACCATGATCGGAACATTTTTCAATAATCATAATATTACACAATCCCAAATTTCATTAACTTATAATTTTGCAACAACAATAATCTTTTTTGCATATTCCGATTCCTTATGAAAAGCCTTTTAATTTAAATACCCAGTCGACCACTTTTGGATCATTTTTACAATAAATAAACTATAAGTGAATTTCCAATTTCATTAACAAACAATTATGAGGGTACGTCATTCTAACTATGCTCAATCAATCCGGCTTGAAAGGCCCTTTCATTTAAACCCTCACTCGATATATTCAACCCATTTATTAATTGAATAATCGACCCGCGAAAAAACCGCGAAAAACCGCGGTTTGCAATAAATCACCCCATTTCGATCCCAAAACTCCCGATATCACTATAATACCTCTCTCAACGCATAATTATCCATTCACAACGATTCTTACACATAAATTATCAATAATAATCATTATTAATAAGAAAACAAATAATTACTTTGGTGTAAACTCGTTTATATTGTCATAAAAGATTTATTCGTATATAATACACATTGGGGAACTTAAACGCTTTTAGAATATTAATAAATAACAATTGAATAAATATTACGTAATTTCAAATATATTTTACATTTTTACGATATACGCCAATGAGCATTTTTCCGTTAGAAAATAGAAAATAAACAGGACAAGTCAACACGTGCGTTCTCGAATTTCTCTGGAGAGACGCACTTCTCTCAAGTGCAAAATAGCGCCGAGTCATGTCCGGCGAAGGAGTCTGTTTTTTCTCACAAAGATCATAAAGTCGGAAACAAAGAAATATCATTTATGCACGGTCAGCTGGGAAAAGTCACCCGAAACCTTTCCCGTCGTCGTCGCGACGACGGTACAACCCATTAAGAAAACTAATCATAAATTCCACAAGACTCACAAAATTCATAATTTATAATTGTTTCCAAATTGTTTATTTATCCCGCTACATCAATTCTTCTGCTATAGTTAAACTTATTATTAATTTATCTTTCATTTGAGCCCCAGTTTGACCACATTCAACGAAATATCACGATTTAACAAATTTTCACAAATACAAATAAAATCATATAATTGTTATGAAAAACTCTTTATTTATATAAAATTTACCGGCGAATCGAATAGAATTAAAAGAAACAACGAACCATGTTAATTAAGGCCCGAAATAATTAAAATAAAATGTTAACAAATAAAATACAACTCACCAAATAAACAACGATGAAATAAACCGCATTCCCGATGCGTACCAGTGTCCGTACCTGTAAAAAACCCTGAAAAACAAACAGAAATATAATAAAAACTATAAATAATTATTATTAAAACTATAACTTACCAAAAAATGAAGTGCGTCGCTCCAGATATACCTGTAAAATAAGAAAACGTATATTAATAAAATAAATTAATGTACAATCAATGATTAATTAATAAATGATTAGTTAATCATCGATAAAATAGAAAATAGATAATTATAATTTGATCTACCTCATTTACTATTAATAACAAACAAATGTACAATTAATGATTACTTAATTATATTAATTAATCAATAATTCACAACCAAAAAAGGGGAAATTGTATTATATAAGAAAATAGTACATAAGAAAGCGTTGCGTCAGCAGAAACTTCCCCTGGACAACGGGACGGCGTGTCAGTGACACACGCACACTTCTCTCCAGCGCATCCATGTGTGGCCTTCTATAAAAGTGGGGGACCGCACGAGGGGCACCAGTTCTCGATCCTCTCCACAGACAGCCAGTCGAACTCCGGCCGAGAGCGAGCACGGACACTCCCGCAGCGCGTCTGAAAATCGACAAGTTCCATCTTCAATTTCATTTCAAGTCTTTATTTTTTCGAGTTAAAAGTTTAACTCTCGTTTTATTGTATTGTTCTACGAATTAATAAGTCTGTCAAAATATAAAAAGTGTCAAAAGGTAATAAAAAGTGTTTCAATCAATTATTTCAAATAAATCATCTTTTTTTAAATCGTTCTTCGCGCATTTCAAAGATAATCGCGATCTCTGTCAATCGTTCTGAACTAAACGGGTTCAAGATATTTTATCGTTCATCCTAAATTCCGAGAAGTCTTACCGTGAATTTTATTCCTTCTCGTGTGTTTTTGGAAATATTCCATCGTTCATTAGAAATTCCAAGAAGTTTTTACCGTGAATTTTATTCATTCTTGTGAATTTTCTTAAAATCATTTAATTAAAGAAATACAAAACATCCATTTCTTTTAAAATCCAATATTCGTGAAATACAATTCAAATTTAATCGCGAATTCTAATCAAACGCGTTCAAATCTCGCGTAAATAATAAATCAAGTCCATCGAACTTAAATAAGCAGTTTATTTTCATTATTTCAAATTTTATTAATTCGAGTTGCTCAGCCAATATTTTTCTCCGATATTTTTTCCTTCCTCCGGACTTTACCCTTCTCTATTACCAACCACCTGAGGACTTTAATCCTTTTATTGCCCCTAATTGTCCCCGGTCTTTTTACGACCCTTTTTGACCGCCCGTGCTGTTTCTCTAGCACGTTGTTCATACTCCTTCTTTTTCCAACTCCTTTTTTTCCTGCGTGCTGATTCTCAAGCACCTCGAATATTTTTGCATTTTCCATCTTCCATCCCGTTCGTGTTTGATCCGTGCTGATTCTCAAGCACGTCGAACCGGACTTATTCCTCTCTCCTCCTTATCGACCGTGCTGATTCTCAAGCACGTTGATTCCCATCCACCGAGTCTTCCCTTCCTCATCGACCGTGCTGATTCTCAAACACGTTGATTCCGAATTTTCCATCTTTTCCTGCCTTGTCGACCGTGCTGATTCTCAAGCACGTCTTCTTGTTCCATTCCCTCTTTATTTTCCCTTTTACCCGTAATTTTTCCGTGCTGATTCTCAAGCACGTCAAATTAAATCCATCCTCCCATTTTTATTTTCCTTTAATTGATTTTCTGTGCTGACAATCAAGCACGTTTATTCAATTCCTTTCATGAAATTTAAATTGAGCAATTCAAATTTATAATTATAATATTTCTTTCATCATGAAGAATTTGTGCAATGCCTAGACGTCGTGCGGGCGCCAAATTTCAAATCCGCCGGGCTATCGCGCAGCAGTGTTTAAAACCAGGACAAAAAAGAGGCAATAATAAGCCCATATTAAAAACTTTTCTACAAAATTATCTTTGCGACAAACCCGGTGCTGTCCAAGCAATTATCGAGCGAGCATCCAGCGTCCCGAAAGTTCGCATAATCTCAAACGTCGTCATCAAAGAGACAATTTACATCGTCGACCCCAAAACGTCGTATCCTCTCGCTCGTTTCGTCGGTACGACCAACAACGTTCTTATCGAAGAACTCCAACGCGAAGATCTTTCCGACGCGTCAACTTTATCTCGTCCATCTTCACCAGCTGACATCGAGATCATCGAACTCGATTAATCATTCAGTTTCATCCATTACAATTAACAGTAAGTAAAACATTTATTTTATTTGGTCCCAGTGTACAATCTCATCGACATAGGTTCCGGTCCTAGGGGGAAAAATTTCACCCTTCTAAACGCGGGATCTAAAATAAATCTACACGTCGTTTCCCCGTGTATCGCGAGTAAATAAATAGATTTCTTTCGTTATCGACTATCGGTTTCATTCTCTCGTTCAGTAAAATCAGTTCAGTAAATTCTCGTCGTCCAAAAAAATCGTGTTCTTTAATTTCAATCATCGAATTATTTTTTTTTCTTACAATCGGAAATACTACGACTCATTCCATCAATTCTCGCTAAAATAAAACGCTCCACCAGCCGGTAGGGCGATAAATAAAATAA
>CATIXC010000028.1:0-48166 GCA_949709985.1 Luffia ferchaultella | reverse complement strand
TGACAGGTATTAATAATCAGGCATCGAATAGTGTACGGTCTTGCACTCTGTCATTAGAGTCGTACTACACTGACTATAAAATGAACATTGATTGTTTTGTGTTACCACATATAACTACATCGATACCAACAGCATATATACACATCCAAGACATATCTATACCAATAGGAATACACTTAGCTGATCCGAACTTTAACGTTCCGTCCTCCATCGATATACTGGTTGGAGCAGACATATTTTGGAGCGTGATTGGTACAAATAGAATTTATTTGGGTAAACATAAACCCACACTTTTTGAAACAAAATTTGGTTGGTTAATATCGGGGACAATTCATCAAACTAAAAACAAAATACCCATATGTATGTTAACTCAGAATCATGAAACAAGTGAGATCGATTTAACACGTTTTTGGGAATTAGATACCGTTTCTTCAATACACAAACTTACAGCGGAAGAGCGCGCATGTGAACACAACTTTACGTCAAATACCACTAGAAATGAAGACGGACGATTCATAGTTACCATACCACTTAAGGATTCACCGGACGTTCTGGGTGACTCTTTTACCATGGCTAAACGTCGATTTTTGTCATTAGAACGCCGACTACTAAAAGAACCAAAATTAAAGCAATTATATACAGAATTCATGTCCGAATACATTAATTTAGGTCATATGAGTAAAAAAAAAAATTTGAACACATGCACATCTTATTACTTACCTCATCATGGGGTTTTTAAAGAATCTAGTTTAACAACTAAGCTACGAGTTGTCTTCGACGCATCGGCAGTTACAACAACCGGTAAATCATTTAATCACATTCAAATGGTAGGGCCTACTGTCCAGGATGATCTATTTTCTATATTACTACGATTAAGACAACATAAGTATGTAGTTTCAAGTGACATAGAAAAAATGTATAGGCAAATTAAGGTGAACGAGTCACAACATTCTTTACAACAAATTTTATGGAGATCGGACCCCTCACAGCCACTTGCAACATACACATTAAATACGGTAACGTATGGCACAGCTTCAGCCCCATATTTAGTTTACTTTAATTTGATCGCCGCTGCTCGCGAGCTGCTGGATAAAAGTCGCCAGGCTTTCGCAGAGAAAAATATATCGGAGGTAAGCTTTCACGATGCCCCTACTGTTGTTGCAAGCAAGTCATGTGTCAGATTGCCAAAAATAGAATTACCTCACTTTGCTGGTCGTTATCAGGATTGGCTGGAATATACGGATACATTCTTATCTTTGATTCACAACAATGCAAATATTGATAACATTAATAAATTTCATTATTTAAGAGCTTCCCTTCAAGGAAGTGCAGCATTAATAATCAGAAGTTTAGACTTCAAAGCCGAAAACTATGATAAATCCTGGGAATTACTTTGTCAGAGATATGATAATAAAAGATTACTAGTTAATAATCATGTCCAAGCTTTATTTAATATAGAACAAATATATAAGGAGTCCAGTAAATCATTACGACGAATAGTAGACATAACTAATAAAAATTTAAGTGCTTTATCCACACTTGATCAACCAACTGACAAGTGGGATACGTTGATTATCTATTTGATGTCTACTAAATTGGATGGCGTCACATTAAGGGAATGGGAAGAACATAGAAACACTCTCACTGACCCCCCTACATTAGAAATTATGATCAAGTTTCTCACAAATAGGGCGGATCTGTTAGAAAATTTAGAAGAATCAAAAAGGCAGAGCTAAAAGTTTCATCGTGTCCACAGGTAAAAACAAAAATATCACCTGCCCATTATGTCATCAAGAACATTATTTATTTAACTGTCAAACTTTTAGGAACCTATCTGTTGATTTACGAATAAATAAGGCTAAAGAACTTAAAGTCTGTCTTAATTGCTTACGTACAGGTCATACTGAAAATAAATGTAAATTAGGTCATTTTAAGTATTGTAAAGTCAAACACAACACATTATTACATATAGAAAATCAAGCGGAATGCATTACGAACAATAACGTTGCTTTATCTGCTAAAAATTTACAATCAACTACTCAATCGCAATTCGTGCTACTTTCCACAGCCCTGGTCAAGGTGAAAGACAGCCAAGGCAAGCTGCACACCGCCAGACTTTTGCTGGACAATGGAAGCACTGCTAACTTTGTGTCGCAGAACTTTTGTAATGGTCTTCAAGTCGTTACCTGCGCTGCTAACTCCAAGGTGACAGGTATTAACAATCAGGCATCGAATAGTGTACGGTCTTGCACTCTGTCATTAGAGTCGTACTACACTGACTATAAGATGAACATTGATTGTTTTGTGTTACCACATATAACTACATCGATACCATCATCATATATACACATCCAAGACATATCTATACCAATAGGAATACACTTAGCTGATCCGAACTTTAACGTTCCGTCCTCCATCGATATACTGGTTGGAGCGGACATATTTTGGAGCGTGATAAGTACAAATAGAATTTATTTGGGTAAACATAAACCCACACTTTTTGAAACAAAATTTGGTTGGTTAATATCGGGGACAATTCATCAAACTAAAAATGAAATACCCATATGTATGTTAACTCAGAATCATGAAACAAGTGAGTTCGATTTAACACGTTTTTGGGAATTAGATACCGTTTCTTCAATACACAAACTTACAGCGGAAGAGCGCGCATGTGAACACAACTTTACATCAAATACCACTAGAAATGAAGACGGACGATTTATAGTTACCATACCACTTAAGGATTCACCGGAAGTTTTGGGTGACTCTTTTACTATGGCTAAACGTCGATTTCTGTCATTAGAACGCCGACTATTAAAAGAACCAAAATTAAAGCAATTATATACAGAATTCATGTCCGAATACATTAATTTAGGTCATATGAGTAAAAAAAAAATTTGCTACTAGATGCATACATCAGCTAGCATTGGAATGTAAAGATTCAAAAATTCAACACGCGATCGCTCATGATTTCTACGTTGACGATTTTTTATCAGGATCGAATACTATTGAGGAAACAATAAGCTTGTGTCTTGGAGTTAAAAACGTGTTGAATTCTGCACAATTTAATTTACGTAAATGGCAGTCGAATAATAAAGATATTCTAAAACATATTTGTAATAGTAATGATAATTTTAATATAGTCGATTTAAGCGCTGGTGAACTATCAAAAACTTTGGGTTTACTTTGGAATAGCCTTTTAGACACATTTACTTTCTTGATCAACATTAAATCTCAAGATAAAGTCAACAAGCGATCTATTTTATCTATCATTGCTCAAATATTCGATCCACTTGGACTTGTGTCCCCTTGTATAATTGAAGCTAAAATTATAATACAAAAATTGTGGATGGAAAAATGTACATGGGACAGTGAAGTTCCACAAAATATTAAAAATCTATGGTTCAATTTCATTAAAACACTACCACAATTAAATAAGTTACACATACCACGCTGGGTTATACGTGACTCACCCGTGAACATAGATATTCATGTATTTACTGATGCCTCTGAAAGGGCCTATGGTACATGTATATACTTACGATCTGTAGATATTAACGGGACAATCAGTGTTCATCTTCTGACGTCTAAGGGCAGGGTCGCTCCGATTAAGCCGACCACTATTCCTCGTTTGGAGCTTTGTGGAGCTTTGTTGGGGACAAGATTGTGCAGTAAGATACTACATTCACTCACCTTGGAGATTGGCACGTGTATATTTTGGTGCGACTCTACAATTGTACTTGGTTGGCTTTCATCATCACCTACACTTTTGAAACCGTTTGTACGACATCGTGTTTCTGAAATACAAGAAGCATCCTCTGCTCATCCTTGGCGCTATGTTCCTTCTAAAGAAAACCCCGCAGACCTCGTATCACGAGGAATGAGTGCAGACGTACTTTGTACATCCTCATTATGGTGGTCAGGGCCTACGTTTTTGCATTTAGACCAATCTCAATGGCCAGTTGCACCCGATAACGTGAAACGAGCAGATTTGCCGGAAACGATAAATATGCACACGTTACACTTATCAGACGGACTGCAGTTTGAAGAACACCTAATACACATACAAAATTATTCCTGTTTTATAAGGTTACAACATATCATTGCTTATATAAACAGATTTATTCACAATTCCAGAACATCATGTACTAATAAAACATTTGGTCCTCTTAATTTATTGGAATTAAAAAAGGCACATAACTTTATAATAAGATTAGCACAACAACAATCATTTAGCAAAGAATACAATTTACTAAATTCAGGTAAACCATTACCACCAAAAAATAGACTTCTTTCTCTGTCACCCTTTATTGATTCTGATAATATTATTCGAGTTGGTGGGAGGTTGTCAAATTCAGAATATGATTACAACGTAAAACATCCAATATTACTATGTAGTAACCATCATGTATGTAAATTGATATTTGATAGGGAACATAAACGTCTTATTCATGCAGGCCCGCAATTGTTGTTGTCGACGATTCGACATCAATATTGGCCGTTGGGTGGTAGGAATCTTGCAAAACGTACTGTCAGATCTTGTATCAAATGTTGTAGATTTAGAAGTAGAACTGTACAACCTATAATGGGTAATCTTCCAGTAGAACGGGTTCAATTAGAATTCCCATTTCTACAAACGGGGGTTGATTATTCTGGGCCAATCATGATAGCTAACCGTAAAGGCCGAGGATGTCACCTTATCAAATCGTACATCTGTGTTTTTGTCTGCTTAGTGACGAAGGCGGTGCATCTGGAGCTTGTTTCAGATCTTACGAAAGAAGCTTTCATGGCGGCTTTATCTAGATTTATTTCTCGCAGAGGAAAACCGAAAACCATATTCTCAGACAATGGTACTAATTTTGTAGGTACTTTCAATGAACTTTCTGCGCTCGTAAAACAAAAACTTTCGTGTATCACTGAAGAGCAAGGTATACAATTTTCATTTATTCCTGCATATACTCCTCACTTTGGCGGTTTATGGGAGTCTGCAGTTAAATCCATAAAATACCACCTGAGACGTATTTTAGGTCTAACTCATCTAACCTATGAAGAAATGTCAACATGTTTAATACAAATTGAAGGTATTCTAAATTCTAGGCCTCTTACTCCACTGTCTAGTGATCCATCAGACCTTATCCCTCTCACACCTGCTCACTTCCTAATTGGACGATCTTTAGTTTCGGTGCCTCACGAGCAGATCACCAACGCTATAGTTTCGAGCTTGCAGCGATTTCAACGGATAGAATGTCTAAAACAACATTTCTGGAGTCGCTTTTCAGAAGAGTATATTTTGTGGCTCCAACAAAAGACTAAATGGCACCAATCAACAGAAGACCTACAAGAAGGGACATTGGTCATTATCAAAGACAAGACGGCGCCGCCATTGATGTGGCTTCTGGGTCGCATCATCCGAGTGCTACCCGGGACCGACGGTGTAGCACGAGTTGCTGATATCAACACAAAGAAGGGTATCTTACGCCGAGCTTACAACAACATCTGTCCATTGCCGCTGTCGTCAGTTGACCCAACACCGAAGACAGTTACCAATAATTGAAGAGACTTCAAGGGGGGAGTATGTTGGCACACAACCGAATATTTCATATGTTGTCGCTCGCCGCGCCCTCCACCACAGCGGCGTGAACAAGAAACTTCACTTCTCAGAACACCGCCGTTAACGACGAATCATATTTGTTATTTGTAATAATTCTTCGTATTAAATCAGCTTAAATACAGTCCACTTATTTCATTTAATAACGTCCTAAACATTGGTCCTTCACACCGTCTTGAAGAACAGCGAAGAAGTACATTTCTGGATCAAAGTTCGTCGTCGGCCGGTCTAAGTTTGGAGACGTCGCTCAATGAAGGCAAATCTGGAGACCTGAAGTGAGATCGTTCTAATATCCTCTCTTTATCTCCAAATCATTTCAATATCCTACTTTCTTAATCATTAAAACGAAAAATAGTACGTAACGGTTTCGAACTATTGTACTTACTTACTTGTTCGGTCATTTAAAATCATATTGCTTCATGTTGCATTTCATTTCTATACCTATTTAAAATATATTTACAAATATTAAGCATAATCTACAATTATTTATTCACAAAATCATATTTAAATACTTTATTACAAACTTTTTTTTCTGAAGGTAGATGGAAAAGTGTTGACCTAAAATTACGACTTGTACTCAAATAACGTTATTTACTCGCGTATTTGTTTCGTAACAGTACTAAATCAGGTATCTATTATTCTGCATTATATTATTTTTTTTAAAATAAGCTAATTTAGTTACTTTGCTCAGTGCGTTGTGCATACTATACCTACTTGAGAAAAAAAATGTCAGATTCCAAAATAAAAGAATTAATTAAGAAACGTGGATCGATTAAAGCCAAGTTTACACAATTTAATTCATTTTTAAATCTTGTCAAAACTAGTGAGTTGCTTACTGAGTTGCAAATCGCCGAACTGAATTTACGTCTTAGTAAAATAGAAAATTCTTATGATGATTACGACGCGTTTCAGACTGAATTGGAGTCTTTAGTGGAACAACCTGAAGAACTATATGCAGAACGAGAGCAGTGCGAAACGCTGTACTTCAGTTCGCTGCTCGCGAGCTGCTGGATAAAAGTCGCCAGGCTTTCGTAGAGAAAAATATATCGGAGGTAAGCTTTCACGATGCCCCTACTGTTGTTGCAAGCAAGTCATGTGTCAGATTGCCAAAAATAGAATTACCTCACTTTGCTGGTCGTTATCAGGATTGGCTGGAATATACGGATACATTCTTATCTTTGATTCACAACAATGCAAATATTGCTAACATTAATAAATTTCATTATTTAAGAGCTTCCCTTCAAGGAAGTGCAGCATTAATAATCAGAAGTTTAGACTTCAAAGCCGAAAACTATGATAAATCCTGGGAATTACTTTGTCAGAGATATGATAATAAAAGATTACTAGTTAATAATCATGTCCAAGCTTTATTTAATATAGAACAAATATATAAGGAGTCCAGTAAATCATTACGACGAATAGTAGACATAACTAATAAAAATTTAAGTGCTTTATCCACACTTGATCAACCAACTGACAAGTGGGATACGTTGATTATCTATTTGATGTCCACTAAATTGGATGGCGTCACATTAAGGGAATGGGAAGAACATAGAAACACTCTCACTGACCCCCCTACATTAGAAATTATGATCAAGTTTCTCACAAATAGGGCGGATCTGTTAGTAAATTTAGAAGAATCAAAAAACCTGAAGTTTAAAAAAGATTCACCAGAAGGCAGAGCTAAAAGTTTCATCGTGTCCACAGGTAAAAACAAAAATATCACCTGCCCATTATGTCATCAAGAACATTATTTATTTAACTGTCAAACTTTTAGGAACCTATCTGTTGATTTACGAATAAATAAGGCTAAAGATCTTAAAGTCTGTCTTAATTGCTTACGTACAAGTCATACTGAAAATAAATGTAAATTAGGTCATTGTAAGTATTGTAAAGTCAAACACAACACATTATTACATATAGAAAATCAAGCGGAATGCATTACGAACAATAACGTTGCTTTATCTGCTAAAAATTTACAATCAACTACTCAATCGCAATTCGTGCTACTTTCCACAGCCCTGGTCAAGGTGAAAGACAGCCAAGGCAAGCTGCACACCGCCAGACTTTTGCTGGACAATGGAAGCACTGCTAACTTTGTGTCGCAGAACTTTTGTAATGGTCTTCAAGTCGTTACCTGCGCTGCTAACTCCAAGGTGACAGGTATTAACAATCAGGCATCGAATAGTGTACGGTCTTGCACTCTGTCATTAGAGTCGTACTACACTGACTATAAGATGAACATTGATTGTTTTGTGTTACCACATATAACTACATCGATACCATCATCATATATACACATCCAAGACATATCTATACCAATAGGAATACACTTAGCTGATCCGAACTTTAACGTTCCGTCCTCCATCGATATACTGGTTGGAGCGGACATATTTTGGAGCGTGATAAGTACAAATAGAATTTATTTGGGTAAACATAAACCCACACTTTTTGAAACAAAATTTGGTTGGTTAATATCGGGGACAATTCATCAAACTAAAAATAAAATACTCATATGTATGTTAACTCAGAATCATGAAACAAGTGAGTTCGATTTAACACGTTTTTGGGAATTAGATACCGTTTCTTCAATACACAAACTTACAGCGGAAGAGCGCGCATGTGAACACAACTTTACATCAAATACCACTAGAAATGAAGACGGACGATTTATAGTTACCATACCACTTAAGGATTCACCGGAAGTTTTGGGTGACTCTTTTACTATGGCTAAACGTCGATTTCTGTCATTAGAACGCCGACTATTAAAAGAACCAAAATTAAAGCAATTATATACAGAATTCATGTCCGAATACATTAATTTAGGTCATATGAGTAAAAAAAAAATTTGCTACTAGATGCATACATCAGCTAGCATTGGAATGTAAAGATTCAAAAATTCAACACGCGATCGCTCATGATTTCTACGTTGACGATTTTTTATCAGGATCGAGTACTATTGAGGAAACAATAAGCTTGTGTCTTGGAGTTAAAAACGTGTTGAATTCTGCACAATTTAATTTACGTAAATGGCAGTCGAATAATAAAGATATTCTAAAACATATTTGTAATAGTAATGATAATTTTAATATAGTCGATTTAAGCGCTGGTGAACTATCAAAAACTTTGGGTTTACTTTGGAATAGCCTTTTAGACACATTTACTTTCTTGATCAACATTAAATCTCAAGATAAAGTCAACAAGCGATCTATTTTATCTATCATTGCTCAAATATTCGATCCACTTGGACTTGTGTCCCCTTGTATAATTGAAGCTAAAATTATAATACAAAAATTGTGGATGGAAAAATGTACATGGGACAGTGAAGTTCCACAAAATATTAAAAATCTATGGTTCAATTTCATTAAAACACTACCACAATTAAATAAGTTACACATACCACGCTGGGTTATACGTGACTCACCCGTGAACATAGATATTCATGTATTTACTGATGCCTCTGAAAGGGCCTATGGTACATGTATATACTTACGATCTGTAGATATTAACGGGACAATCAGTGTTCATCTTCTGACGTCTAAGGGCAGGGTCGCTCCGATTAAGCCGACCACTATTCCTCGTTTGGAGCTTTGTGGAGCTTTGTTGGGGACAAGATTGTGCAGTAAGATACTACATTCACTCACCTTGGAGATTGGCACGTGTATATTTTGGTGCGACTCTACAATTGTACTTGGTTGGCATTCATCATCACCTACACTTTTGAAACCGTTTGTACGACATCGTGTTTCTGAAATACAAGAAACATCCTCTGCTCATCCTTGGCGCTATGTTCCTTCTAAAGAAAACCCCGCAGACCTCGTATCACGAGGAATGAGTGCAGACGTACTTTGTACATCCTCATTATGGTGGTCAGGGCCTACATTTTTGCATTTAGACCAATCTCAATGGCCAGTTGCACCCGATAACGTGAAACGAGCAGATTTGCCGGAAACGATAAATATGCACACGTTACACTTATCAGACGGACCGCAGTTTGAAGAACACCTAATACACATACAAAATTATTCCTGTTTTATAAGGTTACAACATATCATTGCTTATATAAACAGATTTATTCACAATTCCAGAACATCATGTACTAATAAAACATTTGGTCCTCTTAATTTATTGGAATTAAAAAAGGCACATAACTTTATAATAAGATTAGCACAACAACAATCATTTAGCAAAGAATACAATTTACTAAATTCAGGTAAACCATTACCACCAAAAAATAGACTTCTTTCTCTGTCACCCTTTATTGATTCTGATAATATTATTCGAGTTGGTGGGAGGTTGTCAAATTCAGAATATGATTACAACGTAAAACATCCAATATTACTATGTAGTAACCATCATGTATGTAAATTGATATTTGATAGGGAACATAAACGTCTTATTCATGCAGGCCCGCAATTGTTGTTGTCGACGATTCGACATCAATATTGGCCGTTGGGTGGTAGGAATCTTGCAAAACGTACTGTCAGATCTTGTATCAAATGTTGTAGATTTAGAAGTAGAACTGTACAACCTATAATGGGTAATCTTCCAGTAGAACGGGTTCAATTAGAATTCCCATTTCTACAAACGGGGGTTGATTATTCTGGGCCAATCATGATAGCTAACCGTAAAGGCCGAGGATGTCACCTTATCAAATCGTACATCTGTGTTTTTGTCTGCTTAGCGACGAAGGCGGTGCATCTGGAGCTTGTTTCAGATCTTACGAAAGAAGCTTTCATGGCGGCTTTATCTAGATTTATTTCTCGCAGAGGAAAACCGAAAACCATATTCTCAGACAATGGTACTAATTTTGTAGGTACTTTCAATGAACTTTCTGCGCTCGTAAAACAAAAACTTTCGTGTATCACTGAAGAGCAAGGTATACAATTTTCATTTATTCCTGCATATACTCCTCACTTTGGCGGTTTATGGGAGTCTGCAGTTAAATCCATAAAATACCACCTGAGACGTATTTTAGGTCTAACTCATCTAACCTATGAAGAAATGTCAACATGTTTAATACAAATTGAAGGTATTCTAAATTCTAGGCCTCTTACTCCACTGTCTAGTGATCCATCAGACCTCTCACATATCCCTCTCACACCTGCTCACTTCCTAATTGGACGATCTTTAGTTTCAGTGCCTCACGAGCAGATCACCAACGCTAGAGTTTCGAGCTTGCAGCGATTTCAACGGATAGAATGTCTAAAACAACATTTCTGGAGTCGCTTTTCAGAAGAGTATATTTTGTGGCTCCAACAAAAGACTAAATGGCTCCAATCAACAGAAGACCTACAAGAAGGGACATTGGTCATTATCAAAGACAAGACGGCGCCGCCATTGATGTGGCTTCTGGGTCGCATCATCCGAGTGCTACCCGGGACCGACGGTGTAGCACGAGTTGCTGATATCAACACAAAGAAGGGTATCTTACGCCGAGCTTACAACAACATCTGTCCATTGCCGCTGTCGTCAGTTGACCCAACACCGAAGACAGTTACCAATAATTGAAGAGACTTCAAGGGGGGAGTATGTTGGCACACAACCGAATATTTCATATGTTGTCGCTCGCCGCGCCCTCCACCACAGTGGCGTGAACAAGAAACTTCACTTCTCATAACACCGCCGTTAACGACGAATCATATTTGTTATTTTTAATAATTCTTCGTATTAAATCAGCTTAAATACAGTCCACTTATTTCATTTAATAACGTCCTAAACATTGGTCCTTCACACCTTCTTGAAGAACAGCGAAGAAGTGCATTTCTGGATCAAAGTTCGTCGTCGGCCGGTCTAAGTTTGGAGACGTCGCTCAATGAAGGCAAATCTGGAGACCTGAAGTGAGATCGTTCTAATATCCTCTCTTTATCTCCAAATCATTTCAATATCCTACTTTCTTAATCATTAAAACGAAAAATAGTACGTAACGGTTTCGAACTATTGTACTTACTTACTTGTTCGGTCATTTAAAATCATATTGCTTCATGTTGCATTTCATTTCTATACCTATTTAAAATATATTTACAAATATTAAGCATAATCTACAATTATTTATTCACAAAATCATATTTAAATACTTTATTACAAACTTTTTTTTCTGAAGGTAGATGGAAAAGTGTTGACCTAAAATTACGACTTGTACTCAAATAACGTTATTTACTCGCGTATTTGTTTCGTAACAGTACTAAATCAGGTATCTATTATTCTGCATTATATTATTTTTTTTAAAATAAGCTAATTTAGTTACTTTGCTCAGTGCGTTGTGCATACTATACCTACTTAAATAAAAAAAAAAAATGTCAGATTCCAAAATAAAAGAATTAATTAAGAAACGTGGATCGATTAAAGCCAAGTTTACACAATTTAATTCATTTTTAAATCTTGTCAAAACTAGTGACAGCCTTACTGAGTTGCAAATCGCCGAACTGAATTTACGTCTTAGTAAGATAGAAAATTCTTATGATGATTACGACGCGTTTCAGACTGAATTGGAGTCTTTAGTGGAACAACCTGAAGAATTATATGCAGAACGAGAGCAGTGCGAAACGCTGTACTTTAATTTGATCGCCGCTGCTCGCGAGCTGCTGGATAAAAGTCGCCAGGCTTTCGCAGAGAAAAATATATCGGAGGTAAGCTTTCACGATGCGCCTACTGTTGTTGCAAGCAAGTCATGTGTCAGATTGCCAAAAATAGAATTACCTCACTTTGCTGGTCGCTATCAGGATTGGCTGGAATATACGGATACATTCTTATCTTTGATTCACAACAATGCAAATATTGATAACATTAATAAATTTCATTATTTAAGAGCTTCCCTTCAAGGAAGTGCAGCATTAATAATCAGAAGTTTAGATTTCAAAGCCGAAAACTATGATAAATCCTGGGAATTACTTTGTCAGAGATATGATAATAAAAGATTACTAGTTAATAATCATGTCCAAGCTTTATTTAATATAGAACAAATATATAAGGAGTCCAGTAAATCATTACGACGAATAGTAGACATAACTAATAAAAATTTAAGTGCTTTATCCACACTTGATCAACCAACTGACAAGTGGGATACGTTGATTATCTATTTGATGTCCACTAAATTGGATGGCGTCACATTAAGGGAATGGGAAGAACATAGAAACACTCTCACTGACCCCCCTACATTAGAAATTATGATCAAGTTTCTCACAAATAGGGCGGATCTGTTAGAAAATTTAGAAGAATCAAAAAACCTGAAGTTTAAAAAAGATTCACCAGAAGGCAGAGCTAAAAGTTTCATCGTGTCCACAGGTAAAAACAAAAATATCACCTGCCCATTATGTCATCAAGAACATTATTTATTTAACTGTCAAACTTTTAGGAACCTATCTGTTGATTTACGAACAAATAAGGCTAAAGATCTTAAAGTCTGTCTTAATTGCTTACGTACAGGTCATACTGAAAATAAATGTAAATTAGGTCACTGTAAGTATTGTAAAGTCAAACACAACACATTATTACATATAGAAAATCAAGCGGAATGCATTACAAACAATAACGTTGCTTTATCTGCTAAAATTTTACAATCAACTACTCAATCGCAATTCGTGCTACTTTCCACAGCCCTGGTCAAGGTGAAAGACAGCCAAGGCAAGCTGCACACCGCCAGACTTTTGCTGGACAATGGAAGCACTGCTAACTTTGTGTCGCAGAACTTTTGTAATGGTCTTCAAGTCGTTACCTGCGCTGCTAACTCCAAGGTGACAGGTATTAACAATCAGGCATCGAATAGTGTACGGTCTTGCACTCTGTCATTAGAGTCGTACTACACTGACTATAAAATGAACATTGATTGTTTTGTGTTACCACATATAACTACATCGATACCAACATCATATATACACATCCAAGACATATCTATACCAATAGGAATACACTTAGCTGATCCGAACTTTAACGTTCCGTCCTCCATCGATATACTGGTTGGAGCAGACATATTTTGGAGCGTGATTGGTACAAATAGAATTTATTTGGGTAAACATAAACCCACACTTTTTGAAACAAAATTTGGTTGGTTAATATCGGGGACAATTCATCAAACTAAAAACAAAATACCCATATGTATGTTAACTCAGAATCATGAAACAAGTGAGGTCGATTTAACACGTTTTTGGGAATTAGATACCGTTTCTTCAATACACAAACTTACAGCGGAAGAGCGCGCATGTGAACACAACTTTACGTCAAATACCACTAGAAATGAAGACGGACGATTCATAGTTACCATACCACTTAAGGATTCACCGGACGTTCTGGGTGACTCTTTTACCATGGCTAAACGTCGATTTTTGTCATTAGAACGCCGACTACTAAAAGAACCAAAATTAAAGCAATTATATACAGAATTCATGTCCGAATACATTAATTTAGGTCATATGAGTAAAAAAAAAAATTTGAACACATGCACATCTTATTACTTACCTCATCATGGGGTTTTTAAAGAATCTAGTTTAACAACTAAGCTACGAGTTGTCTTCGACGCATCGGCAGTTACAACAACCGGTAAATCATTTAATCACATTCAAATGGTAGGGCCTACTGTCCAGGATGATCTATTTTCTATATTACTACGATTAAGACAACATAAGTATGTAGTTTCAAGTGACATAGAAAAAATGTATAGGCAAATTAAGGTGAACGAGTCACAACATTCTTTACAACAAATTTTATGGAGATCGGACCCCTCACAGCCACTTGCAACATACACATTAAATACGGTAACGTATGGCACAGCTTCAGCCCCATATTTAGCTACTAGATGCATACATCAGCTAGCCTTGGAATGTAAAGATTCAAAAATTCAACACGCGATCGCTCATGACTTCTACGTTGACGATTTTTTATCAGGATCGAGTACTATTGAGGAAACAATAAGCTTGTGTCTTGGAGTTAAAAACGTTTTGGGTTCTGCACAATTTAATTTACGTAAATGGCAGTCGAATAATAAAGATATTCTAAAACATATTTGTAATAGTAATGATAATTTTAATATAGTCGATTTAAGCGCTGGTGAACTATCAAAAACTTTGGGTTTACTTTGGAATAGCCTTTTAGACACATTTACTTTCTTGATCAACATTAAATCTCAAGATAAAGTCAACAAGCGATCTATTTTATCTATCATTGCTCAAATATTCGATCCACTTGGACTTGTGTCCCCTTGTATAATTGAAGCTAAAATTATAATACAAAAATTGTGGATGGAAAAATGTACATGGGACAGTGAAGTTCCACAAAATATTAAAAATCTATGGTTCAATTTCATTAAAACACTACCACAATTAAATAAGTTACACATACCACGCTGGGTTATACGTGACTCACCCGTGAACATAGATATTCATGTATTTACTGATGCCTCTGAAAGGGCCTATGGTACATGTATATACTTACGATCTGTAGATATTAACGGGACAATCAGTGTTCATCTTCTGACGTCTAAGGGCAGGGTCGCTCCGATTAAGCCGACCACTATTCCTCGTTTGGAGCTTTGTGGAGCTTTGTTGGGGACAAGATTGTGCAGTAAGATACTACATTCACTCACCTTGGAGATTGGCACGTGTATATTTTGGTGCGACTCTACAATTGTACTTGGTTGGCTTTCATCATCACCTACACTTTTGAAACCGTTTGTACGACATCGTGTTTCTGAAATACAAGAAGCATCCTCTGCTCATCCTTGGCGCTATGTTCCTTCTAAAGAAAACCCCGCAGACCTCGTATCACGAGGAATGAGTGCAGACGTACTTTGTACATCCTCATTATGGTGGTCAGGGCCTACGTTTTTGCATTTAGACCAATCTCAATGGCCAGTTGCACCCGATAACGTGAAACGAGCAGATTTGCCGGAAACGATAAATATGCACACGTTACACTTATCAGACGGACCGCAGTTTGAAGAACACCTAATACACATACAAAATTATTCCTGTTTTATAAGGTTACAACATATCATTGCTTATATAAACAGATTTATTCACAATTCCAGAACATCATGTACTAATAAAACATTTGGTCCTCTTAATTTATTGGAATTAAAAAAGGCACATAACTTTATAATAAGATTAGCACAACAACAATCATTTAGCAAAGAATACAATTTACTAAATTCAGGTAAACCATTACCACCAAAAAATAGACTTCTTTCTCTGTCACCCTTTATTGATTCTGATAATATTATTCGAGTTGGTGGGAGGTTGTCAAATTCAGAATATGATTACAACGTAAAACATCCAATATTACTATGTAGTAACCATCATGTATGTAAATTGATATTTGATAGGGAACATAAACGTCTTATTCATGCAGGCCCGCAATTGTTGTTGTCGACGATTCGACATCAATATTGGCCGTTGGGTGGTAGGAATCTTGCAAAACGTACTGTCAGATCTTGTATCAAATGTTGTAGATTTAGAAGTAGAACTGTACAACCTATAATGGGTAATCTTCCAGTAGAACGGGTTCAATTAGAATTCCCATTTCTACAAACGGGGGTTGATTATTCTGGGCCAATCATGATAGCTAACCGTAAAGGCCGAGGATGTCACCTTATCAAATCGTACATCTGTGTTTTTGTCTGCTTAGCGACGAAGGCGGTGCATCTGGAGCTTGTTTCAGATCTTACGAAAGAAGCTTTCATGGCGGCTTTATCTAGATTTATTTCTCGCAGAGGAAAACCGAAAACCATATTCTCAGACAATGGTACTAATTTTGTAGGTACTTTCAATGAACTTTCTGCGCTCCTAAAACAAAAACTTTCGTGTATCACTGAAGAGCAAGGTATACAATTTTCATTTATTCCTGCATATACTCCTCACTTTGGCGGTTTATGGGAGTCTGCAGTTAAATCCATAAAATACCACCTGAGACGTATTTTAGGTCTAACTCATCTAACCTATGAAGAAATGTCAACATGTTTAATACAAATTGAAGGTATTCTAAATTCTAGGCCTCTTACTCCACTGTCTAGTGATCCATCAGACCTTATCCCTCTCACACCTGCTCACTTCCTAATTGGACGATCTTTAGTTTCGGTGCCTCACGAGCAGATCACCAACGCTAGAGTTTCGAGCTTGCAGCGATTTCAACGGATAGAATGTCTAAAACAACATTTCTGGAGTCGCTTTTCAGAAGAGTATATTTTGTGGCTCCAACAAAAGACTAAATGGCACCAATCAACAGAAGACCTACAAGAAGGGACATTGGTCATTATCAAAGACAAGACGGCGCCGCCATTGATGTGGCTTCTGGGTCGCATCATCCGAGTGCTACCCGGGACCGACGGTGTAGCACGAGTTGCTGATATCAACACAAAGAAGGGTATCTTACGCCGAGCTTACAACAACATCTGTCCATTGCCGCTGTCGTCAGTTGACCCAACACCGAAGACAGTTACCAATAATTGAAGAGACTTCAAGGGGGGAGTATGTCGGCACACAACCGAATATTTCATATGTTGTCGCTCGCCGCGCCCTCCACCACAGCGGCGTGAACAAGAAACTTCACTTCTCAGAACACCGCCGTTAACGACGAATCATATTTGTTATTTGTAATAATTCTTCGTATTAAATCAGCTTAAATACAGTCCACTTATTTCATTTAATAACGTCCTAAACATTGGTCCTTCACACCGTCTTGAAGAACAGCGAAGAAGTACATTTCTGGATCAAAGTTCGTCGTCGGCCGGTCTAAGTTTGGAGACGTCGCTCAATGAAGGCAAATCTGGAGACCTGAAGTGAGATCGTTCTAATATCCTCTCTTTATCTCCAAATCATTTCAATATCCTACTTTCTTAATCATTAAAACGAAAAATAGTACGTAACGGTTTCGAACTATTGTACTTACTTACTTGTTCGGTCATTTAAAATCATATTGCTTCATGTTGCATTTCATTTCTATACCTATTTAAAATATATTTACAAATATTAAGCATAATCTACAATTATTTATTCACAAAATCATATTTAAATACTTTATTACAAACTTTTTTTTCTGAAGGTAGATGGAAAAGTGTTGACCTAAAATTACGACTTGTACTCAAATAACGTTATTTACTCGCGTATTTGTTTCGTAACAGTACTAAATCAGGTATCTATTATTCTGCATTATATTATTTTTTTTAAAATAAGCTAATTTAGTTACTTTGCTCAGTGCGTTGTGCATACTATACCTACTTAAATTAAAAAAAAAAAATGTCAGATTCCAAAATAAAAGAATTAATTAAGAAACGTGGATCGATTAAAGCCAAGTTTACACAATTTAATTCATTTTTAAATCTTGTCAAAACTAGTGACAGCCTTACTGAGTTGCAAATCGCCGAACTGAATTTACGTCTTAGTAAAATAGAAAATTCTTATGATGATTACGACGCGTTTCAGACTGAATTGGAGTCTTTAGTGGAACAACCTGAAGAATTATATGCAGAACGAGAGCAGTGCGAAACGCTGTACTTTAATTTGATCGCCGCTGCTCGCGAGCTGCTGGATAAAAGTCGCCAGGCTTTCGCAGAGAAAAATATATCGGAGGTAAGCTTTCACGATGCGCCTACTGTTGTTGCAAGCAAGTCATGTGTCAGATTGCCAAAAATAGAATTACCTCACTTTGCTGGTCGCTATCAGGATTGGCTGGAATATAGGGATACATTCTTATCTTTGATTCACAACAATGCAAATATTGATAACATTAATAAATTTCATTATTTAAGAGCTTCCCTTCAAGGAAGTGCAGCATTAATAATCAGAAGTTTAGATTTCAAAGCCGAAAACTATGATAAATCCTGGGAATTACTTTGTCAGAGATATGATAATAAAAGATTACTAGTTAATAATCATGTCCAAGCTTTATTTAATATAGAACAAATATATAAGGAGTCCAGTAAATCATTACGACGAATAGTAGACATAACTAATAAAAATTTAAGTGCTTTATCCACACTTGATCAACCAACTGACAAGTGGGATACGTTGATTATCTATTTGATGTCCACTAAATTGGATGGCGTCACATTAAGGGAATGGGAAGAACATAGAAACACTCTCACTGACCCCCCTACATTAGAAATTATGATCAAGTTTCTCACAAATAGGGCGGATCTGTTAGAAAATTTAGAAGAATCAAAAAACCTGAAGTTTAAAAAAGATTCACCAGAAGGTAGAGCTAAAAGTTTCATCGTGTCCACAGGTAAAAACAAAAATATCACCTGCCCATTATGTCATCAAGAACATTATTTATTTAACTGTCAAACTTTTAGGAACCTATCTGTTGATTTACGAATAAATAAGGCTAAAGATCTTAAAGTCTGTCTTAATTGCTTACGTACAGGTCATACTGAAAATAAATGTAAATTAGGTCACTGTAAGTATTGTAAAGTCAAACACAACACATTATTACATATAGAAAATCAAGCGGAATGCATTACAAACAATAACGTTGCTTTATCTGCTAAAATTTTACAATCAACTACTCAATCGCAATTCGTGCTACTTTCCACAGCCCTGGTCAAGGTGAAAGACAGCCAAGGCAAGCTGCACACCGCCAGACTTTTGCTGGACAATGGAAGCACTGCTAACTTTGTGTCGCAGAACTTTTGTAATGGTCTTCAAGTCGTTACCTGCGCTGCTAACTCCAAGGTGACAGGTATTAACAATCAGGCATCGAATAGTGTACGGTCTTGCACTCTGTCATTAGAGTCGTACTACACTGACTATAAAATGAACATTGATTGTTTTGTGTTACCACATATAACTACATCGATACCAACATCATATATACACATCCAAGACATATCTATACCAATAGGAATACACTTAGCTGATCCGAACTTTAACGTTCCGTCCTCCATCGATATACTGGTTGGAGCAGACATATTTTGGAGCGTGATTGGTACAAATAGAATTTATTTGGGTAAACATAAACCCACACTTTTTGAAACAAAATTTGGTTGGTTAATATCGGGGACAATTCATCAAACTAAAAACAAAATACCCATATGTATGTTAACTCAGAATCATGAAACAAGTGAGATCGATTTAACACGTTTTTGGGAATTAGATACCGTTTCTTCAATACACAAACTTACAGCGGAAGAGCGCGCATGTGAACACAACTTTACGTCAAATACCACTAGAAATGAAGACGGACGATTCATAGTTACCATACCACTTAAGGATTCACCGGACGTTCTGGGTGACTCTTTTACCATGGCTAAACGTCGATTTTTGTCATTAGAACGCCGACTACTAAAAGAACCAAAATTAAAGCAATTATATACAGAATTCATGTCCGAATACATTAATTTAGGTCATATGAGTAAAAAAAAAAAATTTGAACACATGCACATCTTATTACTTACCTCATCATGGGGTTTTTAAAGAATCTAGTTTAACAACTAAGCTACGAGTTGTCTTCGACGCATCGGCAGTTACAACAACCGGTAAATCATTTAATCACATTCAAATGGTAGGGCCTACTGTCCAGGATGATCTATTTTCTATATTACTACGATTAAGACAACATAAGTATGTAGTTTCAAGTGACATAGAAAAAATGTATAGGCAAATTAAGGTGAACGAGTCACAACATTCTTTACAACAAATTTTATGGAGATCGGACCCCTCACAGCCACTTGCAACATACACATTAAATACGGTAACGTATGGCACAGCTTCAGCCCCATATTTAGCTACTAGATGCATACATCAGCTAGCCTTGGAATGTAAAGATTCAAAAATTCAACACGCGATCGCTCATGACTTCTACGTTGACGATTTTTTATCAGGATCGAGTACTATTGAGGAAACAATAAGCTTGTGTCTTGGAGTTAAAAACGTTTTGGATTCTGCACAATTTAATTTACGTAAATGGCAGTCGAATAATAAAGATATTCTAAAACATATTTGTAATAGTAATGATAATTTTAATATAGTCGATTTAAGCGCTGGTGAACTATCAAAAACTTTGGGTTTACTTTGGAATAGCCTTTTAGACACATTTACTTTCTTGATCAACATTAAATCTCAAGATAAAGTCAACAAGCGATCTATTTTATCTATCATTGCTCAAATATTCGATCCACTTGGACTTGTGTCCCCTTGTATAATTGAAGCTAAAATTATAATACAAAAATTGTGGATGGAAAAATGTACATGGGACAGTGAAGTTCCACAAATTATTAAAAATCTATGGTTCAATTTCATTAAAACACTACCACAATTAAATAAGTTACACATACCACGCTGGGTTATACGTGACTCACCCGTGAACATAGATATTCATGTATTTACTGATGCCTCTGAAAGGGCCTATGGTACATGTATATACTTACGATCTGTAGATATTAACGGGACAATCAGTGTTCATCTTCTGACGTCTAAGGGCAGGGTCGCTCCGATTAAGCCGACCACTATTCCTCGTTTGGAGCTTTGTGGAGCTTTGTTGGGGACAAGATTGTGCAGTAAGATACTACATTCACTCACCTTGGAGATTGGCACGTGTATATTTTGGTGCGACTCTACAATTGTACTTGGTTGGCTTTCATCATCACCTACACTTTTGAAACCGTTTGTACGACATCGTGTTTCTGAAATACAAGAAGCATCCTCTGCTCATCCTTGGCGCTATGTTCCTTCTAAAGAAAACCCCGCAGACATACCTACATACCTACATACCTACATACCTACAAAACCTACATACCTACATACCTACATACCTACATACCTACATACCTACATACCTACATACCTACATACCTACATACCTACATACCTACATACCTACATACCTACATACCTACATACCTACATACCTACATACCTACATACCTACATACCTATATACCTACATACCTACATACCTACATACCTACATACCTACATACCTAATTAACTACATACCTACATACCTACATACCTACATACCTACATACCTACATACCTACATACCTACATACCTACATACCTACATACCTACATACCTACATACCTACATACCTACATACCTACATACATACATACATACATACATACATACATACATACATACATACATACATACATACATACATACATACATACATACATACATACATACCTACGTACCTACGTACCTACGTACCTACGTACCTACGTACCTACGTACCTACGTACCTACGTACCTACGTACCTACGTACCTACGTACCTACGTACCTACGTACCTACGTACCTACGTACCTACGTACCTACGTACCTACGTACCTACGTACCTACGTACCTACGTACCTACGTACCTACGTACCTACGTACCTACGTACCTACGTACCTACGTACCTACGTACCTACGTACCTACGTACCTACGTACCTACGTACCTACGTACCTACGTACCTACGTACCTACGTACCTACGTACCTACGTACCTACGTACCTACGTACCTACGTACCTACGTACCTACGTACCTACGTACCTACGTACCTAAATACCTAAGTACCTAAATACCTAAGTACCTAAATACCTAAGTACCTAAGTACCTAAGTACCTAAGTACCTAAGTACCTAAGTACCTAAGTACCTAAGTACCTAAGTACCTAAGTACCTAAGTACCTAAGTACCTAAGTACCTACGTACCTACGTACCTACGTACCTACGTACCTACGTACCTACGTACCTACGTACCTACGTACCTACGTACCTACGTACCTACGTACCTACGTACCTACGTACCTACGTACCTACGTACCTACGTACCTACGTAATTACGTACCTACGTACCTACGTACCTACGTACCTACGTACCTACGTACCTACGTACCTACGTACCTACGTACCTACGTACCTACGTACCTACGTACCTACGTACCTACGTACCTACGTACCTACGTACCTACGTACCTACGTACCTACGTACCTACGTACCTACGTACCTACGTACCTACGTACCTACGTACCTACGTACCTACGTACCTACGTACCTACGTACCTACGTACCTACGTACCTACGTACCTACGTACCTACGTACCTACGTACCTACGTACCTACGTACCTACGTACCTACGTACCTACGTACCTACGTACCTACGTACCTACGTACCTACGTACCTACGTACTTACGTACCTAAATACCTAAGTACCTAAGTACCTAAGTACCTAAGTACCTAAGTACCTAAGTACCTAAGTACCTAAGTACCTAAGTACCTAAGTACCTAAGTACCTAAGTACCTAAGTACCTAAGTACCTACGTACCTACGTACCTACGTACCTACGTACCTACGTACCTACGTACCTACGTACCTACGTACCTACGTACCTACGTACCTACGTACCTACGTACCTACGTACCTACGTACCTACGTACCTACGTACCTACGTACCTACGTACCTACGTACCTACGTAATTACGTACTACCTACGTACCTACGTACCTACGTACCTACGTACCTACGTACCTACGTACCTACGTACCTACGTACCTACGTACCTACGTACCTACGTACCTACGTACCTACGTACCTACGTACCTACGTACCTACGTACCTACGTACCTACGTACCTACTACGTACCTACGTACCTACGTACCTACGTACCTACGTACCTACGTACCTACGTACCTACGTACCTACGTACCTACGTACCTACGTACCTACGTACCTACGTACCTACGTACCTACGTACCTACGTACCTACGTACCTACGTACCTACGTACCTACGTACCTACGTACCTACGTACCTACGTACCTACGTACCTACGTACCTACGTACCTACGTACCTACGTACCTACGTACCTACGTACCTACATACCTACATACCTACATACCTACATACCTACATACCTACATACCTACATACCTACATACCTACATACCTACATACCTACATACCTACATACCTACATACCTACATACCTACACACCTACATACCTACACACCTACACACCTACACACCTACATACCTACATACCTACATACCTACATACCTACATACCTACATACCTACATACCTACATACCTAAATACCTAAATACCTAAATACCTAACTACCTAAATACCTAACTACCTAAATACCTAAATACCTAAATACCATGCATGAATGCATACATGCATACATGCATACATGCATACATGCATACATGCATACATGCATACATGCATACATGCATACATGCATACATGCATACATGCATACATGCATACATGCATACATGCATACATGCATACATGCATACATGCATACATGCATACATGCATACATGCATACATGCATACATGCATACATGCATACATGCATACATGCATACATGCATACATGCATACATGCATACATGCATACATGCATACATGCATACATGCATACATGCATACATGCATACATGCATACATGCATACATGCATACATGCATACATGCATACATGCATACATACATACATACACTAGAATTCGATTAAAAAAGATTTAGTCGCGGGTCGAGGATTCGAACCCGCGACTCCGCGGTCGGCAGACGGACGAAAGTCCGACGACCCACGAAGGCGGCACTTCGATACACGAAATTGGCGAACACTTTAAAAATTTTAGTGGGACTTAATTATTAATTTGATATTTATTTGAAAAATTGTGTGAACAGTGGCGCCACCTTTATTGGTAAATAATTTTAGGAACTAAAATAAAAATTGTGACTTAGAAATATTTAAATATATAACGCCATCTGTATTTTAATTTAGGAACTAAATTAATAAAGTCATATACGATTGTGGCAGCTGTCACTTCTGTCAGCTGTCAAGTGTCAATATACGTCAGTGTCGGCTGTCACTTCTGTCAATTGACTGTGGCACTCTGCGGAGTGCGAAGTGTTCGGGGCCAGTGTTAGTGTCGGAGCTCCCACTACCGGAGGTTCCAAATTTGTTGACTTTTTAACTTTTTCAGTTTTTATCTTTCAGCCCCCCCTCCCACCAAACTCGCCAGCCCTCCCCCTCCCTCTTTCCAAATACCCCTCCTCCTCCCCCCTAAAGTTACTCCGGAAGAGACCCCCCGACCCCCCCCCCCCCCTCACCCCCACTTAAGATATCTCGGCTCCTGGTGGGAGTAGCCCTGTCGAGTTTGGGCTCATTTGAATCGTCGTGGGGAGATCATTATTCTGGCCCCGGCGGTTTATCTGGGTCCCATACTAAAAATTTGCGTAAGAGGGTTTTCATTGGGATTTTGAGGGCGAAGACATATTTTTTCCTTTAGCCATAGATAGCTTGCAAAGTCTTAGGTATAGATTGTGAGTGTGGTCTTCGTGGGGCTGCTCCTTCCTGAATATCGGGCTGAAAATTTTTTTATCTTTACATTTTTTGCTGATTTTTATTTTGTGACTTTCCTGTTTTTTACACGTGTTATGCCCATGAATGTAGGCTAAATTGGTAATAGATTTGTAAAAAGTTATATTGAAGAATTGATTTCATGCTTGTTTAATAGAGATATGCATTCATGGGTATTTTAAACTCAACATAATTAATAGTTAGTTATACATTTGTTATTGCCAGGAATTTATACATTTTAGTTTTTGACATATTTTCATATTAGGATTAAGGAATTTAACTTCAATTTTATATTGGTATTTTAAAATTTTATTTGACTGACGAATAAACCCCCCGGAAATTTTATTTTACTGTTTTATATTATAATTATTGACGATCTGAGCCGGGATTATTTAGATTGAATTGGTTGTTGGGATTGTGTCTGCTCACGGGGAGAATTTATTATAGGCATGTCGAGTAGCAGGGGTTCTTCGGTGGGATCTTCCCCGTCCGCGGCCGTGGCTGGAGCGACCGCGAAAATACGCAATAAAAAGTTGTCGCCGGTAGCGGGCTCCCTTAAGGGGGCATACATACCTACATACCTACATACCTACATACCTACATACCTACATACCTACATACCTACATACCTACATACCTACATACCTACATACCTACATACCTACATACCTACATACCTACATACCTACATACCTACATACCTCACATACCTACATACCTACATACCTACATACCTACATACCTACATACCTACATACCTACATACCTACATACTACATACCTACATACCTACATACCTACATACCTACATACCTACATACCTACATACCTACATACCTACATACCTACATACCTACATACCTACATACCTACATACTACATACCTACATACCTACATACCTACATACCTACATACCTACATACCTACATACCTACATACCTACATACCTACATACCTACATACCTACATACCTACATACCTACATACCTACATACCTACATACCTACATACCTACATACCTACATACCTACATACCTACATACCTACATACCTACATACCTACATACCTACATACCTACATACCTACATACCTACATACCTACATACCTACATACCTACATACCTACATACCTACATACCTACATACCTACATACCTACATACCTACATACCTACATACCTACATACCTACATACCTACATACCTACATACCTACATACCTACATACCTACATACCTACATACCTACATACCTACATACCTACATACCTACATACCTACATACCTACATACCTACATACCTACATACCTACATACCTACATACCTACATACCTACATACCTACATACCTACATACCTACATACCTACATACCTACATACCTACATACCTACATACCTACATACCTACATACCTACATACCTACATACCTACATACCTACATACCTACATACCTACATACCTACATACCTACATACATACATACATACATACATACATACACTAGAATTCGATTAAAAAAGATTTAGTCGCGGGTCGAGGATTCGAACCCGCGACTCCGCGGTCGGCAGACGGACGAAAGTCCGCCGACCCACGAAGGCGGCACTTCGATACACGAAATTGGCGAACACTTTAAAAATTTTAGTGGGACTTAATTATTAATTTGATATTTATTTGAAAAATTGTGTGAACAGTGGCGCCACCTTTATTGGTAAATAATTTTAGGAACTAAAATAAAAATTGTGACTTAGAAATATTTAAATATATAACGCCATCTGTATTTTAATTTAGGAACTAAATTAATAAAGTCATATACGATTGTGGCAGCTGTCACTTCTGTCAGCTGTCAAGTGTCAATATACGTCAGTGTCGGCTGTCACTTCTGTCAATTGACTGTGGCACTCTGCGGAGTGCGAAGTGTTCGGGGCCAGTGTTAGTGTCGGAGCTCCCACTACCGGAGGTTCCAAATTTGTTGACTTTTTAACTTTTTCAGTTTTTATCTTTCAGCCCCCCCTCCCACCAAACTCGCCAGCCCTCCCCCCCTCTTTCCAAATACCCCTCCCCCTCCTCCCTAAAGTTACTCCGGACGAGACCTCCCGACCCCCCCCCCTCACCCCCCTTAAGATATCTCGGCTCCTGGTGGGAGTAGCCCTGTCGAGTTTGGGCTCATTTGAATCGTCGTGGGGAGATCTTTATTCTAGCCCCGGCGGTTTATCTGGGTCCCATACTAAAAATTTGCGTAAGAGGGTTTTCATTGGGATTTTGAGGGCGAAGACATATTTTTTCCTTTAGCCATAGATAGCTTGCAAAGTCTTAGGTATAGATTGTGAGTGTGGTCTTCGTGGGGCTGCTCCTTCCTGAATATCGGGCTGAAAAATTTTTTTATCTTTACATTTTTTGCTGATTTTTATTTTGTGACTTTCCTGTTTTTACACGTGTTATGCCCATGAATGTAGGCTAAATTGGTAATAGATTTGTAAAAAGTTATATTGAAGAATTGATTTCATGCTTGTTAATAGAGATATGCATTCATGGGTATTTTAAACTCAACATAATTAATAGTTAGTTATACATTTGTTATTGCCAGGAATTTATACATTTTAGTTTTTGACATATTTTTCATATTAGGATTAAGGAATTTAACTTCAATTTTATATTGGTATTTTAAAATTTTATTTGACTGACGAATAACCCCCCGGAAATTTTATTTTACTGTTTTATATTATAATTATTGACGATCTGAGCCGGGATTATTTAGATTGAATTGGTTGTTGGGATTGCGTCTGCTCACGGGGAGAATTTATTATAGGCATGTCGAGTAGCAGGGGTTCTTCGGTGGGATCTTCCCCGTCCGCGGCCGTGGCTGGAGCGACCGCGAAAATACGCAATAAAAAGTTGTCGCCGGTAGCGGGCTCCCTTAAGGGGGCATACATACCTACATACCTACATACCTACATACCTACATACCTACATACCTACATACCTACATACCTACATACCTACATACCTACATACCTACATACCTACATACCTACATACCTACATACCTACATACCTACATACCTACATACCTACATACCTACATACCTACATACCTACATACCTACATACCTACATACCTACATACCTACATACCTACATACCTACATACCTACATACCTACATACCTACATACCTACATACCTACATACCTACATACCTACATACCTACATACCTACATACCTACATACCTACATACCTACATACCTACATACCTACATACCTACATACCTACATACCTACATACCTACATACCTACATACCTACATACCTACATACCTACATACCTACATACCTACATACCTACATACCTACATACCTACATACCTACATACCTACATACCTACATACCTACATACCTACATACCTACATACCTACATACCTACATACCTACATACCTACATACCTACATACCTACATACCTACATACCTACATACCTACATACCTACATACCTACATACCTACATACCTACATACCTACATACCTACATACCTACATACCTACATACCTACATACCTACATACCTACATACCTACATACCTACATACCTACATACCTACATACCTACATACCTACATACCTACATACCTACATACCTACATACCTACATACCTACATACCTACATACCTACATACCTACATACCTACATACCTACATACCTACATACCTACATACCTACATACCTACATACCTACATACCTACATACCTACATACCTACATACCTACATACCTACATACCTACATACCTACATACCTACATACCTACATACCTACATACCTACATACCTACATACCTACATACCTACATACCTACATACCTACATACCTACATACCTACATACCTACATACCTACATACCTACATACCTACATACCTACATACCTACATACCTACATACCTACATACCTACATACCTACATACCTACATACCTACATACCTACATACCTACATACCTACATACCTACATACCTACATACCTACATACCTACATACCTACATACCTACATACCTACATACCTACATACCTACATACCTACATACCTACATACCTACATACCTACATACCTACATACCTACATACCTACATACCTACATACCTACATACCTACATACCTACATACCTACATACCTACATACCTACATACCTACATACCTACATACCTACATACCTACATACCTACATACATACATACATACATACATACATACATACATACACTAGAATTCGATTAAAAAAGATTTAGTCGCGGGTCGAGGATTCGAACCCGCGACTCCGCGGTCGGCAGACGGACGAAAGTCCGCCGACCCACGAAGGCGGCACTTCGATACACGAAATTGGCGAACACTTTAAAAATTTTAGTGGGACTTAATTATTAATTTGATATTTATTTGAAAAATTGTGTGAACAGTGGCGCCACCTTTATTGGTAAATAATTTTAGGAACTAAAATAAAAATTGTGACTTAGAAATATTTAAATATATAACGCCATCTGTATTTTAATTTAGGAACTAAATTAATAAAGTCATATACGATTGTGGCAGCTGTCACTTCTGTCAGCTGTCAAGTGTCAATATACGTCAGTGTCGGCTGTCACTTCTGTCAATTGACTGTGGCACTCTGCGGAGTGCGAAGTGTTCGGGGCCAGTGTTAGTGTCGGAGCTCCCACTACCGGAGGTTCCAAATTTGTTGACTTTTTAACTTTTTCAGTTTTTATCTTTCAGCCCCCCCTCCCACCAAACTCGCCAGCCCTCCCCCCCTCTTTCCAAATACCCCTCCCCCTCCTCCCTAAAGTTACTCCGGACGAGACCTCCCGACCCCCCCCCCCTCACCCCCCTTAAGATATCTCGGCTCCTGGTGGGAGTAGCCCTGTCGAGTTTGGGCTCATTTGAATCGTCGTGGGGAGATCTTTATTCTGGCCCCGGCGGTTTATCTGGGTCCCATACTAAAAATTTGCGTAAGAGGGTTTTCATTGGGATTTTGAGGGCGAAGACATATTTTTTCCTTTAGCCATAGATAGCTTGCAAAGTCTTAGGTATAGATTGTGAGTGTGGTCTTCGTGGGGCTGCTCCTTCCTGAATATCGGGCTGAAAAATTTTTTTATCTTTACATTTTTTGCTGATTTTTATTTTGTGACTTTCCTGTTTTTACACGTGTTATGCCCATGAATGTAGGCTAAATTGGTAATAGATTTGTAAAAAGTTATATTGAAGAATTGATTTCATGCTTGTTAATAGAGATATGCATTCATGGGTATTTTAAACTCAACATAATTAATAGTTAGTTATACATTTGTTATTGCCAGGAATTTATACATTTTAGTTTTTGACATATTTTTCATATTAGGATTAAGGAATTTAACTTCAATTTTATATTGGTATTTTAAAATTTTATTTGACTGACGAATAACCCCCCGGAAATTTTATTTTACTGTTTTATATTATAATTATTGACGATCTGAGCCGGGATTATTTAGATTGAATTGGTTGTTGGGATTGTGTCTGCTCACGGGGAGAATTTATTATAGGCATGTCGAGTAGCAGGGGTTCTTCGGTGGGATCTTCCCCGTCCGCGGCCGTGGCTGGAGCGACCGCGAAAATACGCAATAAAAAGTTGTCGCCGGTAGCGGGCTCCCTTAAGGGGGCATACATACCTACATACCTACATACCTACATACCTACATACCTACATACCTACATACCTACATACCTACATACCTACATACCTACATACCTACATACCTACATACCTACATACCTACATACCTACATACCTACATACCTACATACCTACATACCTACATACCTACATACCTACATACCTACATACCTACATACCTACATACCTACATACCTACATACCTACATACCTACATACCTACATACCTACATACCTACATACCTACATACCTACATACCTACATACCTACATACCTACATACCTACATACCTACATACCTACATACCTACATACCTACATACCTACATACCTACATACCTACATACCTACATACCTACATACCTACATACCTACATACCTACATACCTACATACCTACATACCTACATACCTACATACCTACATACCTACATACCTACATACCTACATACCTACATACCTACATACCTACATACCTACATACCTACATACCTACATACCTACATACCTACATACCTACATACCTACATACCTACATACCTACATACCTACATACCTACATACCTACATACCTACATACCTACATACCTACATACCTACATACCTACATACCTACATACCTACATACCTACATACCTACATACATACATACATACATACATACATACATACATACATACATACATACATACATACATACATACATACATACATACATACATACATACATACATACATACATACATACATACATACATACATACATACATACATACATACATACATACATACATACATACATACATACATACATACATACATACATACATACATACATACATACATACATACATACATACATACATACATACATACATACATACATACATACATACACTAGAATTCGATTAAAAAAGATTTAGTCGCGGGTCGAGGATTCGAACCCGCGACTCCGCGGTCGGCAGACGGACGAAAGTCCGCCGACCCACGAAGGCGGCACTTCGATACACGAAATTGGCGAACACTTTAAAAATTTTAGTGGGACTTAATTATTAATTTGATATTTATTTGAAAAATTGTGTGAACAGTGGCGCCACCTTTATTGGTAAATAATTTTAGGAACTAAAATAAAAATTGTGACTTAGAAATATTTGAATATATAACGGCATCTGTATTTTAATTTAGGAACTAAATTAATAAAGTCATATACGATTGTGGCAGCTGTCACTTCTGTCAGCTGTCAAGTGTCAATATACGTCAGTGTCGGCTGTCACTTCTGTCAATTGACTGTGGCACTCTGCGGAGTGCGAAGTGTTCGGGGCCAGTGTTAGTGTCGGAGCTCCCACTACCGGAGGTTCCAAATTTGTTGACTTTTTAACTTTTTCAGTTTTTATCTTTCAGCCCCCCCTCCCACCAAACTCGCCAGCCCTCCCCCCCCCTCTTTCCAAATACCCCTCCCCCTCCCCCTAAAGTTACTCTTGACGAGACCTCCCGACCCCCCCCCCCTCACCCCCCCTTAAGATATCTCGGCTCCTGGTGGGAGTAGCCCTGTCGAGTTTGGGCTCATTTGAATCGTCGTGGGGAGATCTTTATTCTGGCCCCGGCGGTTTATCTGGGTCCCATACTAAAAATTTGCGTAAGAGGGTTTTCATTGGGATTTTGAGGGCGAAGACATATTTTTTCCTTTAGCCATAGATAGCTTGCAAAGTCTTAGGTATAGATTGTGAGTGTGGTCTTCGTGGGGCTGCTCCTTCCTGAATATCGGGCTGAAAAATTTTTTTATCTGTACATTTTTTGCTGATTTTTATTTTGTGACTTTCCTGTTTTTACACGTGAGCCCATGAATGTAGGCTAAATTGGTAATAGATTTGTAAAAAGTTATATTGAAGAATTGATTTCATGCTTGTTAATAGAGATATGCATTCATGGGTATTTTAAACTCAACATAATTAATAGTTAGTTATACATTTGTTATTGCCAGGAATTTATACATTTTAGTTTTTGACATATTTTTCATATTAGGATTAACTCCCGGGGTGCGAAGCGGCCAGATTTCGGCCGGCGCGTTTGCGAACGCGGTGCGCGGAGAGGCCAGATTTCGGCCGGCGCGTCAACCACTTTTTTATGAGACTGTGAACGCATCTAAAGCTGTGAACGCATTTAAAATGTGTTTCATTGGGAAGACCATAACCAACACTACTTTATAAAAAAAAAAAAAGTCAATTTCGCCTTGTCTGGAATTTATAGTAGCAATTACCATTTTGTACTTTCTGTGGCTTTTGCGAGTGATATGTAAAAAATATTTTAATGTATTAAAGTAAAGATTCCAGTAACTTTCTTCACTAATTATGACGTCTCGGTAAGTGTTTTTTAATTTGTGATTATTATTTTAGGATTTATTTATTTATTTTTTATAAAAACGAATTTTATTGTTCGATCATGCAATTTGTTGCTGTATTTTCCACTGATTTTTTTGGGTTAAATTGGGCATAATTACATGACTCGTTAATTATTTTAGGTAATTATTAATCAAGTAATATAATAACAATGTAATTTAATCGAATTTTCCTAAAACTTTTTCTAAATTAGCGAAAATGTTAAAAAAGCCGTTAATTGCATTGATCAAAAGGCCGTTATCGTACACAATTACGACTTCGCGGCATATACTAGATATGCCCATTATTGTTTTTTTCATTTTTTCTTTGATTATATAAATTTTGTTATTTTATTACATATTATATTTAATTATTTGTTTTGTTATTATATAATTTTTGTTATTTTGTCGTTTGTCTGTCTGTTTACAACAAATTTTGCTAGTTAATTTTACCGACTTCCCGGTGTCCGATTGAGCTGAAATTTGGAATACGTATGTAATAACTTCGATGACAATATATTAAAATTACAAACATGATGTTGATGCTGCAGCCTTAATTGTCTTCTCATGAGGGTACTCCCATAGCTACATACCTACATAGCTACATACCTACATAGCTACATACCTACATAGCTACATACCTACATAGCTACATACCTACATAGCTACATACCTACATAGCTACATACCTACATAGCTACATACCTACATAGCTACATACCTACATAGCTACATAGCTACATACCTACATAGCTACATACCTACATAGCTACATACCTACATAGCTACATACCTACATAGCTACATACCTACATAGCTACATAGCTACATACCTACATAGCTACATACCTACATAGCTACATACCTACATACCTACATAGCTACATACCTACATAGCTACATACCTACATAGCTACATACCTACATAGCTACATACCTACATAGCTACATACCTACATAGCTACATACCTACATAGCTACATACCTACATAGCTACATACCTACATAGCTACATAGCTACATACCTACATACCTACATACCTACATACCTACATACCTACATACCTACATACCTACATACCTACATACCTACATACCTACATACCTACATACCTACATACCTACATACCTACATAGCTACATACCTACATAGCTACATAGCTACATAGCTACATAGCTACATAGCTACATAGCTACATAGCTACATAGCTACATAGCTACATAGCTACATAGCTACCTACATAGCTACATACCTACATACCTACATAGCTACATACCTACATACCTACATACCTACATACCTACATACCTACATACCTACATACCTACATACCTACATACCTACATACCTACATACCTACATACCTACATACCTACATACCTACATACCTACATACCTACATACCTACATACCTACATACCTACATACCTACATACCTACATACCTACATACCTACATACCTACATACCTACATACCTACATACCTACATACCTACATACCTACATACCTACATACCTACATACCTACATACCTACATACCTACATACCTACATACCTACATACCTACATACCTACATACCTACATACCTACATACCTACATACCTACATACCTACATACCTACATACCTACATACCTACATACCTACATACCTACATACCTACATACCTACATACCTACATACCTACATACCTACATACCTACATACCTACATACCTACATACCTACATACCTACATACCTACATACATACATACCTACATACCTACATACCTACATACCTACATACCTACATACCTACGAACCTACATACCTACATACCTACATACCTACATACCTACATACCTACATACCTACATACCTACATACCTACATACCTACATACCTACATACCTACATACCTACATACCTACATACCTACATACCTACATACCTACATACCTACATAGCTACATACCTACATAGCTACATAGCTACATAGCTACATAGCTACATAGCTACATAGCTACATAGCTACATAGCTACATAGCTACATAGCTACATAGCTACATAGCTACCTACATAGCTACATACCTACATACCTACATAGCTACATACCTACATACCTACATACCTACATACCTACATACCTACATACCTACATACCTACATACCTACATACCTACATACCTACATACCTACATACCTACATACCTACATACCTACATACCTACATACCTACATACCTACATACCTACATACCTACATACCTACATACCTACATACCTACATACCTACATACCTACATACCTACATACCTACATACCTACATACCTACATACCTACATACCTACATACCTACATACCTACATACCTACATACCTACATACCTACATACCTACATACCTACATACCTACATACCTACATACCTACATACCTACATACCTACATACCTACATACCTACATACCTACATACCTACATACCTACATACCTACATACCTACATACCTACATACCTACATACCTACATACCTACATACCTACATACCTACATACCTACATACCTACATACCTACATACCTACATACCTACATACCTACATACCTACATACCTACATACCTACATACCTACATACCTACATACCTACATACCTACATACCTACATACCTACATACCTACATACCTACATACCTACATACCTACATACCTACATACCTACATACCTACATACCTACATACCTACATACCTACATACCTACATACCTACATACCTACATACCTACATACCTACATACCTACATACCTACATACCTACATACCTACATACCTACATACCTACATACCTACATACCTACATACCTACATACCTACATACCTACATACCTACATACCTACATACCTACATACCTACATACCTACATACCTACACACCTACACACCTACACACCTACACACCTACACACCTACACACCTACACACCTACACACCTACATACCTACATACCTACATACCTACATACCTAAATACCTAAATACCTAAATACCTACATACCTAAATACCTACATACCTAAATACCTACATACCTAAATACCTACATACCTAAATACCTACATACCTAAATACATACATACCTAAATACCTAAATACCTACATACCTAAATACCTACATACCTAAATACCTACATACCTACATACCTACATACCTACATACCTACATACCTACATACCTACATACCTACATACCTACATATTTAAATACCTACATACCTTAATACCTAAATACCTAAATACCTAAATACCTTAATACCTAAATACCTAAATACCTAAATACCTAAATACCTAAATACCTAAATACCTAAATACCTAAATACCTAAATACCTAAATACCTAAATACCTAAATACCTAAATACCTAAATACCTAAATACCTAAATACCTAAATACCTAAATACCTAAATACCTAAATACCTAAATACCTAAATACCTAAATACCTAAATACCTAAATACCTAAATACCTAAATACCTAAATACCTAAATACCTAAATACCTAAATACCTAAATACCTAAATACCTAAATACCTAAATACCTAAATACCTAAATACCTAAATACCTAAATACCTAAATACCTAAATACCTAAATACCTAAATACCTAAATACCTAAATACCTAAATACCTAAATACCTAAATACCTAAATACCTAAATACCTAAATACCTAAATACCTAAATACCTAAATACCTAAATACCTAAATACCTAAATACCTAAATACCTAAATACCTAAATACCTAAATACCTAAATACCTAAATACCTAAATACCTAAATACCTAAATACCTAAATACCTAAATACCTAAATACCTAAATACCTAAATACCTAAATACCTAAATACCTAAATACCTAAATACCTAAATACCTAAATACCTAAATACCTAAATACCTAAATACCTAAATACCTAAATACCTAAATACCCACATACCCACATACCCACATACCCACATACCCACATACCCACATACCCACATACCCACATACCCACATACCCACATACCCACATACCCACATACCCACATACCCACATACCCACATACCCACATACCCACATACCCACATACCCACATACCCACATACCCACATACCCACATACCCACATACCCACATACCCACATACCCACATACCCACATACCCACATACCCACATACCCACATACCCACATACCCACATACCCACATACCCACATACCCACATACCCACATACCCACATACCCACATACCCACATACCCACATACCCACATACCCACATACCCACATACCCACATACCCACATACCCACATACCCACATACCCACATACCCACATACCCACATACCCACATACCCACATACCCACATACCCACATACCCACATACCCACATACCCACATACCCACATACCCACATACCCACATACCCACATACCCACATACCCACATACCCACATACCCACATACCCACATACCCACATACCCACATACCCACATACCCACATACCCACATACCCACATACATACATACATACACTAGAATTTGATTAAAAAAGATTTAGTCGCGGGTCGAGGATTCGAACCCGCGACTCCGCGGTCGGCAGACGGACGAAAGTCCGCCGACCCACGAAGGCGGCACTTCGATACACGAAATTGGCGAACACTTTAAAAATTTTAGTGGGACTTAATTATTAATTTGATATTTATTTGAAAAATTGTGTGAACAGTGGCGCCACCTTTATTGGTAAATAATTTTAGGAACTAAAATAAAAATTGTGACTTAGAAATATTTAAATATATAACGCCATCTGTATTTTAATTTAGGAACTAAATTAATAAAGTCATATACGATTGTGGCAGCTGTCACTTCTGTCAGCTGTCAAGTGTCAATATACGTCAGTGTCGGCTGTCACTTCTGTCAATTGACTGTGGCACTCTGCGGAGTGCGAAGTGTTCGGGGCCAGTGTTAGTGTCGGAGCTCCCACTACCGGAGGTTCCAAATTTGTTGACTTTTTAACTTTTTCAGTTTTTATCTTTCAGCCCCCCCTCCCACCAAACTCGCCAGCCCTCCCCCCCCTCTTTCCAAATACCCCTCCCCCTCCCCCTAAAGTTACTCCGGAAGAGAACTCCCGACCCCCCCCCCCCTCACCCCCCCCTTAAGATATCTCGGCTCCTGGTGGGAGTAGCCCTGTCGAGTTTGGGCTCATTTGAATCGTCGTGGGGAGATCTTTATTCTGGCCCCGGCGGTTTATCTGGGTCCCATACTAAAAATTTGCGTAAGAGGGTTTTCATTGGGATTTTGAGGGCGAAGACATATTTTTTCCTTTAGCCATAGATAGCTTGCAAAGTCTTAGGTATAGATTGTGAGTGTGGTCTTCGTGGGGCTGCTCCTTCCTGAATATCGGGCTGAAAAATTTTTTTATCTTTACATTTTTTGCTGATTTTTATTTTGTGACTTTCCTGTTTTTACACGTGTTATGCCCATGAATGTAGGCTAAATTGGTAATAGATTTGTAAAAAGTTATATTGAAGAATTGATTTCATGCTTGTTAATATAGATATGCATTCATGGGTATTTTAAACTCAACATAATTAATAGTTAGTTATACATTTGTTATTGCCAGGAATTTATACATTTTAGTTTTTGACATATTTTTCATATTAGGATTAAGGAATTTAACTTCAATTTTATATTGGTATTTTAAAATTTTATTTGACTGACGAATAACCCCCCGGAAATTTTATTTTACTGTTTTATATTATAATTATTGACGATCTGAGCCGGGATTATTTAGATTGAATTGGTTGTTGGGATTGCGTCTGCTCACGAGGAGAATTTATTATAGGCATGTCGAGTAGCAGGGGTTCTTCGGTGGGATCTTCCCCGTCCGCAACCGTGGCTGGAGCGACCGCGAAAATACGCAATAAAAAGTTGTCGCCGGTAGCGGGCTCCCTTAAGGGGGCATACATACATACATACATACATACCTACATACCTACATACCTACATACCTACATACCTACATACCTACATACCTACATACCTACATACCTACATACCTACATACCTACATACCTACATACCTACATACCTACATACCTACATACCTACATACCTACATACCTACATACCTACATACCTACATACCTACATACCTACATACCTACATACCTACATACCTACATACCTACATACCTACATACCTACATACCTACATACCTACATACCTACATACCTACACACCTAATAAATACCTAAATACCTAAATACCTACATACCTAAATACCTACATACATACATACCTACATACCTACATACCTACATACCTACATACCTACATACCTACATACCTACATACCTACATACCTACATACCTACATACCTACATACCTACATACCTACATACCTACATACCTACATACCTACATACCTACATACCTACATACCTACATACCTACATACCTACATACCTACATACCTACATACCTACATACCTACATACATACATACCTACATACATACATACCTACATACCTACATACCTACATACATACATACATACCTACATACATACATACCTACATACCTAAATACCTAAATACCTAAATACCTAAATACCTAAATACCTACATACCTAAATACCTACATACCTACATACCTAAATACCTACATACCTAAATACCTACATACCTAAATACCTACATACCTAAATACCTACATACCTACATACCTACATACCTACATACCTACATACCTACATACCTACATACCTACATACCTAAATACCTACATACCTTAATACCTAAATACCTAAATACCTAAATACCTAAATACCTAAATACCTAAATACCTAAATACCTAAATACCTAAATACCTAAATACCTAAATACCTAAATACCTAAATACCTAAATACCTACATACCCACATACCCACATACCCACATACCCACATACCCACATACCCACATACCCACATACCCACATACCCACATACCCACATACCCACATACCCACATACCCACATACCCACATACCCACATACCCACATACCCACATACCCACATACCCACATACCCACATACCCACATACCCACATACCCACATACCCACATACCCACATACCCACATACCCACATACCCACATACCCACATACCCACATACCCACATACCCACATACCCACATACCCACATACCCACATACCCACATACCCACATACCCACATACCCACATACCCACATACCCACATACCCACATACCCACATACCCACATACCCACATACCCACATACCCACATACCCACATACCCACATACCCACATACCCACATACCCACATACCCACATACCCACATACCCACATACCCACATACCCACATACCCACATACCCACATACCCACATACCCACATACCCACATACCCACATACCCACATACCCACATACCCACATACCCACATACCCACATACCCACATACCCACATACCCACATACCCACATACCCACATACCCACATACCCACATACCCACATACCCACATACCCACATACCCACATACCCACATACCCACATACCCACATACCCACATACCCACATACCCACATACCCACATACCTACATACATACATACATACATACACTAGAATTTGATTAAAAAAGATTTAGTCGCGGGTCGAGGATTCGAACCCGCGACTCCGCGGTCGGCAGACGGACGAAAGTCCGCCGACCCACGAAGGCGGCACTTCGATACACGAAATTGGCGAACACTTTAAAAATTTTAGTGGGACTTAATTATTAATTTGATATTTATTTGAAAAATTGTGTGAACAGTGGCGCCACCTTTATTGGTAAATAATTTTAGGAACTAAAATAAAAATTGTGACTTAGAAATATTTAAATATATAACGCCATCTGTATTTTAATTTAGGAACTAAATTAATAAAGTCATATACGATTGTGGCAGCTGTCACTTCTGTCAGCTGTCAAGTGTCAATATACGTCAGTGTCGGCTGTCACTTCTGTCAATTGACTGTGGCACTCTGCGGAGTGCGAAGTGTTCGGGGCCAGTGTTAGTGTCGGAGCTCCCACTACCGGAGGTTCCAAATTTGTTGACTTTTTAACTTTTTCAGTTTTTATCTTTCAGCCCCCCCTCCCACCAAACTCGCCAGCCCTCCCCCCCCTCTTTCCAAATACCCCTCCCCCTCCCCCTAAAGTTACTCCGGAAGAGACCCCCTGACCCCCCCCTCACCCCCCCTTAAGATATCTCGGCTCCTGGTGGGAGTAGCCCTGTCGAGTTTGGGCTCATTTGAATCGTCGTGGGGAGATCTTTATTCTGGCCCCGGCGGTTTATCTGGGTCCCATACTAAAAATTTGCGTAAGAGGGTTTTCATTGGGATTTTGAGGGCGAAGACATATTTTTTCCTTTAGCCATAGATAGCTTGCAAAGTCTTAGGTATAGATTGTGAGTGTGGTCTTCGTGGGGCTGCTCCTTCCTGAATATCGGGCTGAAAAATTTTTTTATCTTTACATTTTTTGCTGATTTTTATTTTGTGACTTTCCTGTTTTTACACGTGTTATGCCCATGAATGTAGGCTAAATTGGTAATAGATTTGTAAAAAGTTATATTGAAGAATTGATTTCATGCTTGTTAATATAGATATGCATTCATGGGTATTTTAAACTCAACATAATTAATAGTTAGTTATACATTTGTTATTGCCAGGAATTTATACATTTTAGTTTTTGACATATTTTTCATATTAGGATTAAGGAATTTAACTTCAATTTTATATTGGTATTTTAAAATTTTATTTGACTGACGAATAACCCCCCGGAAATTTTATTTTACTGTTTTATATTATAATTATTGACGATCTGAGCCGGGATTATTTAGATTGAATTGGTTGTTGGGATTGCGTCTGCTCACGAGGAGAATTTATTATAGGCATGTCGAGTAGCAGGGGTTCTTCGGTAGGATCTTCCCCGTCCGCAACCGTGGCTGGAGCGACCGCGAAAATACGCAATAAAAAGTTGTCGCCGGTAGCGGGCTCCCTTAAGGGGGCATACATACATACATACATACATACCTACATACCTACATACCTACATACCTACATACCTACATACCTACATACCTACATACCTACATACCTACATACCTACATACCTACATACCTACGTACCTACGTACCTACGTACCTACATACCTACATACCTACATACCTACGTACCTACGTACCTACGTACCTACGTACCTACGTACCTACGTACCTACGTACCTACGTACCTACGTACCTACGTACCTACGTACCTACGTACCTACGTACCTACGTACCTACGTACCTACGTACCTACGTACCTACGTACCTACGTACCTACGTACCTACGTACCTACGTACCTACGTACCTACGTACCTACGTACCTACGTACCTACGTACCTACGTACCTACGTACCTACGTACCTACGTACCTACGTACCTACGTACCTACGTACCTACGTACCTACGTACCTACGTACCTACGTACCTACGTACCTACGTACCTACGTACCTACGTACCTACGTACCTACGTACCTACGTACCTACGTACCTACGTACCTACGTACCTACGTACCTACGTACCTACGTACCTACGTACCTACGTACCTACGTACCTACGTACCTACGTACCTACGTACCTACGTACCTACGTACCTACGTACCTACGTACCTACGTACCTACGTACCTACGTACCTACGTACCTACGTACCTACGTACCTACGTACCTACGTACCTACGTACCTACGTACCTACGTACCTACGTACCTACGTACCTACGTACCTACGTACCTACGTACCTACGTACCTACGTACCTACGTACCTACGTACCTACGTACCTACGTACCTACGTACCTACGTACCTACGTACCTACGTACCTACGTACCTACGTACCTACGTACCTACGTACCTACGTACCTACGTACCTACGTACCTACGTACCTACGTACCTACGTACCTACGTACCTACGTACCTACGTACCTACGTACCTACGTACCTACGTACCTACGTACCTACGTACCTACGTACCTACGTACCTACGTACCTACGTACCTACGTACCTACGTACCTACGTACCTACGTACCTACGTACCTACGTACCTACGTACCTACGTACCTACGTACCTACGTACCTACGTACCTACGTACCTACGTACCTACGTACCTACGTACCTACGTACCTACGTACCTACGTACCTACGTACCTACGTACCTACGTACCTACGTACCTACGTACCCACGTACCCACATACCCACATACCCACATACCCACATACCCACATACCCACATACCCACATACCCACATACCCACATACCCACATACCCACATACCCACATACCCACATACCCACATACCCACATACCCACATACCCACATACCCACATACCCACATACCCACATACCCACATACCCACATACCCACATACCCACATACCCACATACCCACATACCCACATACCCACATACCCACATACCCACATACCCACATACCCACATACTCAAATACCCACATACCCACATACCCACATACCCACATACCCACATACCCACATACCCACATACCCACATACCCACATACCCACATACCCACATACCCACATACCCACATACCCACATACCCACATACCCACATACCCACATACCCACATACCCACATACCCACATACCCACATACCCACATACCCACATACTCAAATACCCACATACCCACATACCCACATACCCACATACCCACATACCCACATACCCACATACCCACATACCCACATACCCACATACCCACATACCCACATACCTACATACATACATACATACATACACTAGAATTTGATTAAAAAAGATTTAGTCGCGGGTCGAGGATTCGAACCCGCGACTCCGCGGTCGGCAGACGGACGAAAGTCCGCCGACCCACGAAGGCGGCACTTCGATACACGAAATTGGCGAACACTTTAAAAATTTTAGTGGGACTTAATTATTAATTTGATATTTATTTGAAAAATTGTGTGAACAGTGGCGCCACCTTTATTGGTAAATAATTTTAGGAACTAAAATAAAAATTGTGACTTAGAAATATTTAAATATATAACGCCATCTGTATTTTAATTTTTTAATTTAGGAACTAAATTAATAAAGTCATATACGATTGTGGCAGCTGTCACTTCTGTCAGCTGTCAAGTGTCAATATACGTCAGTGTCGGCTGTCACTTCTGTCAATTGACTGTGGCACTCTGCGGAGTGCGAAGTGTTCGGGGCCAGTGTTAGTGTCGGAGCTCCCACTACCGGAGGTTCCAAATTTGTTGACTTTTTAACTTTTTCAGTTTTTATCTTTCAGCCCCCCCTCCCACCAAACTCGCCAGCCCTCCCCCCCTCTTTCCAAATACCCCTCCCCCTCCCCCTAAAGTTACTCCGGAAGAGACCCCCTGACCCCCCCCTCACCCCCCCTTAAGATATCTCGGCTCCTGGTGGGAGTAGCCCTGTCGAGTTTGGGCTCATTTGAATCGTCGTGGGGAGATCTTTATTCTGGCCCCGGCGGTTTATCTGGGTCCCATACTAAAAATTTGCGTAAGAGGGTTTTCATTGGGATTTTGAGGGCGAAGACATATTTTTTCCTTTAGCCATAGATAGCTTGCAAAGTCTTAGGTATAGATTGTGAGTGTGGTCTTCGTGGGGCTGCTCCTTCCTGAATATCGGGCTGAAAATTTTTTTTATCTTTACATTTTTTGCTGATTTTTATTTTGTGACTTTCCTGTTTTTACACGTGTTATGCCCATGAATGTAGGCTAAATTGGTAATAGATTTGTAAAAAGTTATATTGAAGAATTGATTTCATGCTTGTTAATATAGATATGCATTCATGGGTATTTTAAACTCAACATAATTAATAGTTAGTTATACATTTGTTATTGCCAGGAATTTATACATTTTAGTTTTTGACATATTTTTCATATTAGGATTAAGGAATTTAACTTCAATTTTATATTGGTATTTTAAAATTTTATTTGACTGACGAATAACCCCCCGGAAATTTTATTTTACTGTTTTATATTATAATTATTGACGATCTGAGCCGGGATTATTTAGATTGAATTGGTTGTTGGGATTGCGTCTGCTCACGAGGAGAATTTATTATAGGCATGTCGAGTAGCAGGGGTTCTTCGGTGGGATCTTCCCCGTCCGCAACCGTGGCTGGAGCGACCGCGAAAATACGCAATAAAAAGTTGTCGCCGGTAGCGGGCTCCCTTAAGGGGGCATACATACATACATACATACATACCTACATACCTACGTACCTACGTACCTACGTACCTACGTACCTACGTACCTACGTACCTACGTACCTACGTACCTACGTACCTACGTACCTACGTACCTACGTACCTACGTACCTACGTACCTACGTACCTACGTACCTACGTACCTACGTACCTACGTACCTACGTACCTACGTACCTACGTACCTACGTACCTACGTACCTACGTACCTACGTACCTACGTACCTACGTACCTACGTACCTACGTACCTACGTACCTACGTACCTACGTACCTACGTACCTACGTACCTACGTACCTACGTACCTACGTACCTACGTACCTACGTACCTACATACCTACATACCTACATACCTACATACCTACATACCTACATACCTACATACCTACATACCTACATACCTACATACCTACATACCTACATACCTACATACCTACATACCTACATACCTACATACCTACATACCTACATACCTACATACCTACATACCTACATACCTACATACCTACATACCTACATACCTACATACCTACATACCTACATACCTACATACCTACATACCTACATACCTACATACCTACATACCTACATACCTACATACCTACATACCTACATACCTACATACCTACATACCTACATACCTACATACCTACATACCTACATACCTACATACCTACATACCTACATACCTACATACCTACATACCTACATACCTACATACCTACATACCTACATACCTACATACCTACATACCTACATACCTACATACCTACATACCTACATACCTACATACCTACATACCTACATACCTACATACCTACATACCTACATACCTACATACCTACATACCTACATACCTACATACCTACATACCTACATACCTACATACCTACATACCTACATACCTACATACCTACATACCTACATACCTACATACCTACATACCTACATACCTACATACCTACATACCTACATACCTACATACCTACATACCTACATACCTACATACCTACATACCTACATACCTACATACCTACATACCTACATACCTACATACCTACATACCTACATACCTACATACCTACATACCTACATACCTACATACCTACATACCTACATACCTACATACCTACATACCTACATACCTACATACCTACATACCTACATACCTACATACCTACATACCTACATACCTACATACCTACATACATACATACATACATACATACATACATACATACATACATACATACATACATACATACATACATACATACATACATACATACATACATACATACATACATACATACATACATACATACATACATACATACATACATACATACATACATACATACATACATACATACATACATACATACATACATACATACATACATACATACATACATACATACATACATACATACATACATACATACATACATACATACATACATACATACATACATACATACATACATACATACATACATACATACATACATACATACATACATACATACATACATACATACATACATACATACATACATACATACATACATACATACATACATACATACATACATACATACATACATACATACATACATACATACATACATACATACATACATACATACATACATACATACATACATACATACATACATACATACATACATACATACATACATACATACATACATACATACATACATACATACATACATACATACATACATACATACATACATACATACATACATACATACATACATACATACATACATACATACATACATACATACATACATACATACATACATACATACATACATACATACATACATACATACATACATACATACATACATACATACATACATACATACATACATACATAAATACATAAATACATAAATACATAAATACATAAATACATAAATACATACATACATACATACATACATACATACATACATACATACATACATACATACATACATACATACATACATACATACATACATACATACATACATACATACATACATACATACATACATACATACATACATACATACATACATACATACACTAGAATTCGATTAAAAAAGATTTAGTCGCGGGCCGAGGATTCGAACCCGCGACTCCGCGGTCGGCAGACGGACGAAAGTCCGCCGACCCACGAAGGCGGCACTTCGATACACGAAATTGGCGAACACTTTAAAAATTTTAGTGGGACTTAATTATTAATTTGATATTTATTTGAAAAATTGTGTGAACAGTGGCGCCACCTTTATTGGTAAATAATTTTAGGAACTAAAATAAAAATTGTGACTTAGAAATATTTAAATATATAACGCCATCTGTATTTTAATTTAGGAACTAAATTAATAAAGTCATATACGATTGTGGCAGCTGTCACTTCTGTCAGCTGTCAAGTGTCAATATACGTCAGTGTCGGCTGTCACTTCTGTCAATTGACTGTGGCACTCTGCGGAGTGCGAAGTGTTCGGGGCCAGTGTTAGTGTCGGAGCTCCCACTACCGGAGGTTCCAAATTTGTTGACTTTTTAACTTTTTCAGTTTTTATCTTTCAGCCCCCCCTCCCACCAAACTCGCCAGCCCTCCCCCTCCCTCTTTCCAAATACCCCTCCTCCTCCCCCCTAAAGTTACTCCGGAAGAGACCCCCTGACCCCCCCCCCCCCCCCTCACCCCCACTTAAGATAACTCGGCTCCTGGTGGGAGTAGCCCTGTCGAGTTTGGGCTCATTTGAATCGTCGTGGGGAGATCATTATTCTGGCCCCGGCGGTTTATCTGGGTCCCATACTAAAAATTTGCGTAAGAGGGTTTT
>CATIXC010000027.1:0-36000 GCA_949709985.1 Luffia ferchaultella | reverse complement strand
CAACAGTCAACCGAGGACGTCGCCGCTGTGGCAAGGAGGAAACTGAGATTTGCACCTCGGTCCTCATATACCACAATCTCATGGCAAGCTGATGCTTTTTTACAGCCAATGAGATCGGCGACATCCCCCTTCTCCCAGGAGACCACCATCGCGTCCACACTAATTCTAACTGGGGTATCCCGAGAGCCCTCAGTCGACTCCCCCAAACGGGTAAGCACCGAGCATGCCTGGGCGAAGGGTGTTTTTTCGGCCCAGTCGAACAATAGGATCGTCTTGTTACAGATCCTAATTATTCTGCACGTTTCTCCTCCGACCTCCATATAAGAAAGCGCGTCGAAGGTTCTGCGCTTCATGCTCGTTTTGAAGGTGCTGCCATTTAGGAGAGCCGCCAAACCAGGGGAAATCGCCACGCTTCTTTTACCGGGAAGAGTCATACAGTAGCAAATTCCGAGGCGCTCGGCGCTGGTGTCCATGAACAGGGCCACTCCTTTGATTTTCAGGCCCGGGATCCCTTTTTCTGCGAGCGCAAACAGTTTCTGTTCGCTTGTGCTGTGTAGGGTTATTTCCCGGACGATGATCCTCCCAGAGTCCTCCCGTACCACGGTTTCGGCCGCGCTGTGTGTTGTTTGTATGGCTGGTTTTGTGTTTTTTGTGCTGTTCCTCATAGATGCAATGCGGAAAACTTTTTCCGCATACGCGAGAAACAGGTGTCTAGTGCGTGGGTCCGACATTACTATGTGAATGTCGGGCTGGGTGATGTGTGTGTCCAGTAGATTCTCCAGGTCGAAGCGGGCAGCGAGAAAACGAGGGCACTCCAGGAGGACATGCCAAACCGATTCCACGACATCAGCATCGCATTCACAAGCAGGACTGTCTTTCAACTTGAACCTGTGTAAATACTCTGCTATCCCCCCATGTCCTGTCAAGACTTGCACTTGCACTGGGGTCAGTCTAGTCGTTTTCACCATGCGGAACGCTGTGTTCACGCTTGGCAAGAACTTTCTTGTGACTGCTCCCGTGCTCGCGGTTTCGTACCTATCCTGCCATTTCAGGACGGTCTCCTCGCGTATGCTCCTCTTAACATGACTAAGGGGGATTTTGTCGTAATCCGCGGCAGTGCATGCCCCGAGAGCCGCCTTCTTTGCCAGTTCGTCAGCTCTCTCGTTTCCCCGCGTTCCGACATGAGCTCGCAACCAAAAGAATCGAATCTTTCTACCCTCGGCTCCGGCTTCCCCCAAGACCTCCTGGATCTCTTTTGCCAGCGGGTGGCTCGCTTTTGGATCTTTTAGGAGGTCAAGGGACGATCTCGAGTCGCTCATAATGTTAACCAGGGGTTCTCCACTCGCTTGCGCAAGTGAAGCCGCCCTGGAGAGCGCGTAGAGCTCGGATTGAAAGACGGAGCAGGAGGGGTCCAGACTGAAGGTGAGGTTTTTTATTTCCTCACCACCCTGCCACCAGGTAAGCGCAGCCCCCACTTTTCCCTCTATCTTGCTGCCATCGGTGTAAATAATTGGGCCGGCGGCAGCAAGACCGAAGGTGGCGGGGTCCACGTCATCGAGGAGCTCGTAGTCGAAGCTAATTAACTTCGAGGGGTGAGATTGCTGTAAGTAGCTCACCTCTTTCTCGAGCTCTTTTCCCGGTGGCAAGTAGTCCTGCGAGAGGCCTCTTTTGGCTTTATATAAGGCGGCGGACTCCCGCACCCTCAAGTCCAGCGGAAGCAGACCCGACAGTGCGAGCGCAGCCGTGAGCGAGACCGTTCGATACGACTTACAGATTTTCTGGGCGAACCCTCTCTGTAGGGAATCCAACCGATTTCTGATCATCAGGAACTCCGTCCTCGATGCCCATACGCATGATGCATAAAGCACCATGGGCTCGATGACAGCTACATATATAGTCCTGATAATCTCCGGGTTGAGTCCCCAAGTCACCCTGGCCGCGCACGCTAGCCGCTTGTAGATGTCCGTCGCCTTTTTGCAGGTGGCATCCACGTGAGACTTAAAGCTGAGCTTGCTGTCGAGCACAAGGCCCAGCAGCTTTATTTCTTTCACTATTTGAAGTTGCCTGCCCGCCATAAGTACAACGGGGTCGTCGCACCGGAGCTTTCTTGTTAGCACCATGAGATTCGTCTTATGAGGTGCGAAGCTCAGCTTGTGATCCGACCCCCATTGCACTACTTTTTGAATGACCCCGCCGGCACCGTCCTGCACTTCGTCGATTGAGTCACCCGTGAACACCAATACCACGTCTTCCGCAAATGCCTGGCAGTGTACTCCGTCGGTCGAAAGATCATGTAACAGTGAGTCGAGAATTAAATTCCAAAAGGTTGGTCCGCCGATGGATCCTTGGACACAACCTTTAGTGGTTCTCTTCTCCCATGTCGCTCCGGCATAATTAACCGTGATCTTCCGGTCGTCGAGGTACGAGCAGACCATCCGGTAAAGGTTCCCTGGGCACCTCTTTACTGCGAGTTGAGCTTTGAGGACAGGCCACCAGGCGTTGTCGAAGGCACCCTCTATGTCCAGTGAGATTAAGAGAACAATTTTTTTGTTCTCTACATTTCTCTTGATGAGATTCACTAGGTCGTAGAGGGCGTCCTCGGTTCCGCGCTGGGGCATGAACCCATATTGCCGTGGGTGGAGAGTAGGGAAAATGTGATATTGCAGTCTTCCGACCAACATCTTCTCAAGCACCTTTCCGAGAACCGATAGGAGCCCTATAGGTCTGTAGGACTTGGGATGCGTGTAGTCCTCTTTTCCGGGTTTTCGGATTATTACCACGTGGGCAACTTTCCATTGCGCGGGGAAGTACTTCAGTGCTAGGCACTTGTTGGCTATTGCCATAAACACCTCCACGTCACTCCGTATTGCCGCCTCGCAGATGTCTGCGGTAAATCCGTCCGGTCCGGGGGCCTTCTTTGGATTCATCGCCCTCACCACTATCTCCATCTCCGTTGTGGTAAAGGGGGGATCGTCCTGTTGCAGTCCCATTTCCTCCACAGGCGTACGCTCCATGAGGGTCCTCAGGAAGGCGTGACAAGGCCGATCTGTTGACTCTGAATCATCCGGGTAGAAGGTGGCGGCCAGAAGTTCCGCCGATTGAGAGGGGGAAAGGGTATTCCCCCCATCCCCTCTCAACAGCATATCCTCCTGCCTTCCGGCCGTCCTCCTAATGACGCGGTAGATTTTGTCCCACATGCTCTCCTTTTCCTGCGTGGTGCAGAAAGACTTCCAGCTCAGGGTCTGGGCCTCCTCGGCTTTCCTCGAGTATTCGTTTTTCGTTTCGAGGTATTCGTCAATTACATATTGCCGTCTGCTGGGGGCAGCATTACGGATCCTTCTCTTTTTCCGTAGGACGTCCCTCTTCATGAGATCCAATTCCTTGGACCACCATGGTGGGGCGGCTTTGCCCCTGCGCGCGCCAACCTTTGGGATGGCTTTCTCACAGGCATCCCGGATGGCACCCGTGTAGATCGAGACTAAACTCTCCAGATCCTCAGAAGCGGCAATTCCCCGAATGCTTTCAGGGGTGACCCCCCTCGACCGGAGTGATTGAGTAAGGAGCGAGACAAACTCGGCCCAGTTTGCTTTCTTGGTGTTGTATCTGCGGGTCGAGCACGGCCTCTGGGGTTCCAGGGGCTTCTCCAATCGCAGATAAACACAATCGCGTTATGGTCCGAAGTCGTCATCGTTCTGTCCACTCGCCATCCCTCCAACCTGCCCAGGAGAGAAGGGCTGCATGCCGTCACATCTATGATGCTTGTACGCAGCCCATCCCCCCCGCGCGCCTCGAAGGTGGGCGTGTCGCCTCTGTTGAGAATGTGGTAGCCCATCTCGTCCAGGAAAGCACTGTAAGCCGCCCCTCGGGCGTCCTCTGTACGGCTCCCCCACCAGTGACTCCATGCGTTGACGTCTCCTCCAAGGACAATGTCGGTGGCGCCAAGTCCTTGGCAGGCCTGCTGTGTGCGCCTCATGCTCTGCTCGATTTCTTTGTCCCCTTCGTAGTAGACAGATATCACTCCCAGCTTCAGGTTTCCCGCTGTCAGGAGTACGGCTGCCTCTGTCTCGGTAACCAACTGCGGGTCATGTATGACTCCCAGTCGGTCACCAAAGACTATTACAGCCGCTTTCACTGGCTTTTTGCGGTCCAAGGAGCACTGAATGATTCTAGTGCCGGGGTATTCTTTTAAGACGCCCTTGTTCCCTACATAAGGTTCTTGTACAAGGGCGATCGATACTTCCGTTTCCTTGGCTACCTGAAGCAGCTCAGCTGTTGCCAGTTTGGAGCGATGAAGGTTGACCTGTATGAACTTGAGACTGTTCATGCTCATACAGGCCATCCCCTTTTTGTCCGCTACTTGGGGAGTTGAGCTTGTCCCATCGTGGCTGCCCTTAGCAGTACGCAACCCGCAGCCTCGCTATTGCGTCCCACTTTTTCCTTAGAGGACACAGATCGCTGAAGGCATTGTGTGCCCTCTCGGACGCCTCGCCACCTCCCGCTGCACAATTTTTGCAGGAGGGTGCCCCTCCCTGCAGTCGTATGGGGCACTTTTCCCACGAGTGGGTGTCGCCACAATGACTGCAGCGATTTGCCTCCTCCTTACAGATGGCCCTGGTGTGTCCGAATCCCAAGCATTTGATGCATTGCACCAAGGGGGAGTGATCCACCACGACCACCCGCTGCAGGTCTAGGTATAGCTTCTCCGCTTGAAGCAACCTTTTATGCAGCATCGGCGAGACCTCCAGGACCGGGTGGCACGTGTGCGGGTTGCGCGCCTTTTTCCTATACCGGACTTTTATAATGTTTTCCTTCAGGTCGACGCCCTGAAGGAGGTGTGTATTTTGTGTCAGGAGGTTCTCCACAATGTCACTATCTTTATGATAGGACATCACGTCCCTGAGCAGTAATTGTGGGTTACCGGGTTTTGCGACCTCTGCTTTTAGGAGTTTGAACCCCTTGACCCGTGTTTCGGCTATGATGAGGTCCTCTTTGGTGCTGCAGCTGAGGACAACCTTTTGGTTTTTAGCCTTTCGCACCGAGTCGAACCGGGCTCCCGACACTTTCGTGTTGAGAGCTTTCCTCAGCTTCTCCATAACTCTGTCCCCATTGTCTTTGGGGTCAGTGGAGGAGACAATGAGGGTGTGGTTCGGCTTTGGCTGAGGCGGGGCCACTACTATCCGAACTGGCGGGCTCTGGGTTTTCTTTTCCGCTTGCGCCAGCTCGGCCTGTAGGCTAAGAGCTGGAGGGGATGGCGCCTTGGCCCATACATTTTTGAGTTCGGCAGTCGCAGCCTTTAGGTCTTCCCTCAGTGGCTGCAGCTCCTCGTGAATCTCTTTTGTGAGCGCAGTAGTTGTGAGTGTTGTGACTGAGTCGGCTATTTCGATGGAGCGCCCAATGTCAGTAGTGAGTTGTTTGACTGACGCTCCAATTTCCGCCAACTCCTTCTCCATTTTATTTTGTTGTGTCGTGTCGTGTTTTTTCTTTGGCGACTCCTGTAGCCGAGAGAGTGTTTTTTGGGTTGTGGTTAGAATCTCGGAGGTGTCAGTTTGGGCCCTCGCTTGATTTTTTCGGAGCTCATCCAGCTGATTTGAGAGCGCCTCCACCCTGACCTTGGTCTTGGTGAAGCCACTCTCCAGGTTCCGAAAGGCAGAGTCTCTGTCCCCCTTATTCAGCCGGGCTAATTCAGTTCTGAGGCCCTCCATTCCCCTCTCCAACTCTGACGTCTTTTTTAGGAGCTCACTCACGGTGGTGTTCTGCTCCTTTGTCTCGTAACCCAGCCAGGCCCTAATGGCTTGCGTCTCCTCAAAATTTTTCTTGATGTCCACGCGGGCCTGGCCGAGCCCCGAGACCAGAGCTTTGTTCACCTCCGTGAGCACCTTGCTGTGAGCTCGCTCTACACGCACAAGTTCTTGCGCGTGACGAGCTCGCTCCAGATCCAGGTTGTTTCGGTGTCTCGACCTGGAGTCTGAGAGTGCCAGCACTATCTCGTAGAGGCCCTGGATAGCTTCGTGAGCGGTGGCTTTACATTCTCTTTTCATAGTGCCAGCTGTTTCCAGAGCCTCCTTCCCCTTTTGGAGCATGGAGTTGGCCTCAATTGTGGCCAAGTCCATAGCGACCCCTGGGCCTCTCTTCATCGGGAGTAGACTAGCTCGTCTTGGTTCTGACCGCTGCGCCTCGGAAGGCGTTGGCGATCCCATGGAGCACACCGAGTCTGAGAGGTCATCCCTGATTATCGCATCTTTGGGGGATTTTTGGAGCCAGCACTCCACTTTTAGGTTCGTCGCGTCGGGAGTTCCCACTCGGGGGTGCATCCCGCATTCCGATTGAATGCCTGTGGGTGACGTAGGTGTTTTCTGTACACCCACAGTTGCCTCCGGAAGAGATCGCGTCACTGTGGGCTGTGACCGCCTCGACTTTTCCGCCGTTGCCGCGGCTTTTTTAAGCGCTTTTTCACGAAGCGATCGTGAAGGTTTTTGCGAAGTTGCAGATAACGTCTGCTCCTTCCTTCTTTTTGTTGACCTCGCAGCCCCAGCGAGCGCAGGTTCACCGACTGACATCTTCGGTTTTTGTGTGTCATCAGAACTTAACGTTTTGGATGAGCTAGACATTTTTGAACTTAATACTAAAATTTTACAGCTTAAAATACTAAATAAAATAAAACTAAAAAGGAAAAAGAAGAAAACAGAATAAAAGGATCCTAACTATTTACAATTTGGCAAACTCACTAACACTACTGAGTAACTCGACGCGCTGATGTTGACAAGTTTGCAGGGCCGGCCGGCCGTTCCTCTTCACTGCTGTTTTGGTGTTCGCCGCAGCGTTGTAGGTGTGACGGGGTTGCGACTTGACGACGCTCCAGTTAGACACACTCTGATGAGCGCCGTCAGTGATCCTCAAGCTACGGTGATAATGGTGATATATGGTGTTTCACTGGTCCAGTAACTCTTACTGTGGCTACGCTGTATGTTGGTACCGTCACTTTGCCTCTTACTTTGGCACATGCAACGCAAGCAACTTTTGCAACGCAGCCGACGACACTGTCACTCGGCAGAGTGTTTCAGCAGCACTCGGTTCCCGGCCTCGAAGCGCCCAGCTAGGTCCTCGATGTCTTCAGAGCCCCAGCGCCGCCCAGCCAGGTCCTCGATGTCTTCGGAGCTCCCAGCGCCAGCGGTTCGAGTCGCGACACTATGAAAGGCGCGTCACCTTTTGCACTCCGTGGAGGGAAAACGTCACGATTTTTAGATGGACTTTGGTAAACAACGGAATTTTCCGATGGATTGCGTACCAAATCCTACCTTTGTATGGCGTTTTTAGCAAAATGGTGAACGCTGTCACGCCTTAACCCGCAGACCGATCTGGATGATCCGAAGCTCTACTGATTCTCGAAATCCCGGTTCACCAAGTTACTTCTCTGGTTTCGACCGGTTTTGCTCACTGGATTCCCGTTGAACACTGAGGCTTCCCTTAAGGTCCGGGATCGCCACAAACGATATCACTTGTGAGTTGGATGTTACCGAACAACAGTGCAAACTCTTGCGCGTCTTTCTGCTAAAATTCGATTTTTGACGAATTTTTTTTTTCCGCGGAGCAGATACGTATATTACGACGTTTGAGTGCGAATCACCAACCGAACAATGAACACAACAAAAAATGATTTAGGCAAATTAATTCTTCAAAAAAACATTAAAGTAGCCGGTCTCTCTGGCATCCGAGCCGAACCTCCTCGCCGTCGCGGCGGCCCCGGTCAATGTCATCGCTGCCAACTTTATGGCCACGCATCTATCAACTGCAACGCGAACCCGCGTTGCGTGAAATGCCTCATACCACACTTCACGTCGGAATGCCCACGTGATAAGTCAAAGGACGGGCCACCCGCGTGTGTCCTGTGTAATCAAACCGGCCACACGGCTAACTATAGAGGATGCCCTAAAGCACCTAAATTTTCACCGCCGCCAGTGCGTCGTCAACCCGCACAAAGGCAATGGGCTCCAGCAGTCCACAACACTACCCATTTCCCGGCGCTTATCCAAAAGCGCCCGTACCACAGCGGCCCTACCGCTCCCCCGACCCTCCGCCCCGCCGCACCTGCGATGGCATGGGGACCTAAATCAACGGCGGCGGCCACCTCGGCTGCTCGTACCACCGGGCCCGTGCCCAACAAACCCCTAAAAGATGCGAGCTCGTTCCTCGCGAATTTAAATATTATTAAAGCGGCTATAGCCGAAGTTTCTGAAGATGACGTCGCCGCGCTGGCTTCAGAAATTTCGAACAGTAAAAACATTAAGGACAAAATGACTGCCCTTAGTCGTTACCCTAACGTTGTCAAATCGCTTTATTAAATTTTAATTCACTAACTAAATCATATTAATTAATTTAATTAAACGTATTTTATTACAATGGGTGCACCCGTGTGCGCACTAGGCACTCGCGCTGGACGACATAAGCCGAGATCGATCTCGCTTCTGTCGTTCAACGCGCGCGGCCTTACAAATAACCATATTGAGTTAGGCGAATGTGCGTCTGAGTACAGCGTAGATATCATTTTAGTTCAGGAAACCTTTTTATCAAACAAAAGGCCCAGGGCCTGTAAAATTAATAATTATAATTTACTAAGAACGGACCGTGAACGCGGAAGGGGCGGTGGCACCGCAGTGTATTTTAAACGCTCGCTGTACTGCTGCCCTATCGACACGCCTACTCTCATAAATATAGAAGCTACAGCGTGCAGATTGTCTATGACCGGTCACGGGACCGTCATCATAGTCTCTGTGTACCTGCCTCCCACTAGTGAGTTGCTCCGGAGCGACATAGAAGCCCTCCTCGCCCTAGGAGACTCAGTGATCCTATTTGGCGACCTGAATTGCAAACACACAGATTGGAACTGTGTCACCTCCAATATTAACGGCCGCAGGCTTTCGGTCCTAGCTGAGGCCTTAGATTTAGACTTGATCGCGCCCCTCTCACCGACGCGGTTTCCAGACAATGACTCCCACCGACCAGACATTCTGGACATAGCGTTACTTAGGAACGTGGCGCTGAAACTGAGCTCTATAGAGACGCTTCACGCTCTGAGCTCGGATCACCGCCCCGTCCTTATGAAACTGGGCTCGCCGGAAAGTCCGCCGGGGGACCCTATTTTTATCACCGATTGGGACAAAGTGTCATCCGAGTTCCAAAAAATCGATACTCCCGCTTTAAACCGAATCCCATCTGATTTAAATTCTAACAACGATGTAGATTTAGCAATAGGGGCTCTTACGGAGCACGTTCAAAAAGTGATCGCGGACTGCTCGCGGAAGGCTCCGGCGGCTAAACCCCGTCTGAACCTGCCGCCCGAAGTACGCGAACTCATAAGAGTCAAAAACGTTGCCCTGCGCCGCGCGAGCGCATACCCCACGCCCGAATATAGGTCACGAGCGCGCGCCCTCCAACGCCGAGTGAGGGAGCGCATCAGTGAATTACGTAACGAACAGTGGGACCAACTTATGGAAGGCATTAAGCCAACCCATAAGGCCTACTGGAGTGTCGCTAAAGCGCTCCGTTTAGACGGATACGCCGCGTCTCCCCCGCTTAGGAAGCCTGATAGCACCCTCGCGTTCGACGACAACGAGAAAGCTGACTGTTTGGCAGATAGTCTTGATTCTCAATGTTCACCCAGCACACTTGAGTGCGATCCCATTCACGTAGCCCACGTCGAAAACGACGTGCGCAACCGCGCGACCCGTCCGCCCTCAGCAGACCTACCACCCGTCACATGTGACGAAATTAGCCAACATATCAAGGAGCTTAAAAACAGAAAAGCTCCAGGCCTCGATGGTATCAATAACAAAGCATTCAAACGCTTTTCCTTCCCCTTAGTCGCCCTTCTGGCAGCCATTTTCAACACTTGTTTTAAAAACTGCTACTTCCCACCGACCTGGAAAGAAGCTGTCGTAATCGGCATCCCTAAACCAGGCAAACCCCGTGACCTTCCCACCAGCTACAGACCCATTAGCCTCCTCAAGGTGATGGGCAAATTATACGAAAAAGTTTTAAAGACTCGTCTCAGCGACCATTTAATTGGAAAGGGACTAATAATCGACGAGCAATTCGGATTCCGCCCCCGGCACTCCTGCCCTCAACAGGCTCTCCGCCTAGTTGAATACATTTCTTCCGGTTTCAAACGGAAAGATAAAACCGTAGCAGTATTTTTCGATGTTGCCAAAGCTTTTGACAAAGTTTGGCATGCTAGCTTAATATATAAGCTGCATAAACTGGAAGTTCCCGACAGATTAGTATTCATTATTCAAGACTACCTCACCGACCGACATTTCGTATTCCGTCACGAAAAATCCATTTCAACGCGCAAAACGTTAAAAGCAGGAGTTCCGCAAGGCTCCACGCTCAGCCCACTATTGTACTCAGCGTACACTAATGACATCCCGTTGCCGCGCAACGGAGTTCAACTAGCACTGTTCGCCGACGACACAGTGCTTTATCTGCGCGCGCGAACAAACGGGCTAATCGCCTCACGATTACAATCCTCCATAGACGAACTTACGCGATGGTTTCGCCTATGGAGGATCGAAATCAACCCTGAGAAATCCGCGGCTGTTTGCTTTCGCTATTCCAAAGCGAAAAGCCCAGAATTAGTCTCCCCCAATATTGCTACACTTCGAATGGCCGACGTCAACATTCCGTGGCAACATAGTTACAAATACTTAGGTATTACGCTTGACAAGCATCTGCACTTTCGCGATCATGTCAAGCGTGTTTGCAAAACAGCCAAATTCTACTTGGCTCGTTTATCCAGTATGATTGGTAGCCGCAGTAAGCTATCGATGCGCAACAAGCGCACTCTTTATGTAATGGCCATCAGACCTGTCATGACTTATGCATGCCCGGTCTTTGCATACGCCAATCAAACGATACTTAAGCCGCTACAAATCATACAGAACAAATTCTGTAGAAGAGCCGTAGGTTCTCCATGGTACGTTCGAAACAGTCTGCTTCACAGCGATTTCGACTTACCAACCATCTCCAAATACATGAAGGACGCGTCAGAGCGTTTCTTCACCGCCGCGATCGCACATCCCAACCCGTTACTTTCGGCAGCGGCCTCTTACGAGCCCCCGCCCGCCCACCACTTTCTCAGACGCCCACGGAATGCACTTACAGATCCACCTGACGATCTCACCACCGAGGTAGAGATTCTAAGGGCCCTAGGCAGATCAGGCCTTCAGTCTGATGTAGGAGAGCAGTACCTACCACCCGATATCACCTAGTTAACGTAATAACTCTGCTCGAATGGCATCTGAGCCTTGTTTGTTCACAGTCGGGCCGTCCAGCTCGAACTGCCCTCCCCTGCCGAGGGATCGACACGTGTCGGCCCTCATCTCTAGACTAATCACACGCTGATGAGACGGCGCCCTTAAGGCACCGTCCATCAATGGCAAAAACGCACCGAAGCATCCTCAATGCGTCCGGTCGTCGTTCATGTCAAATCCTATACGCTCTCCGGAGTATAGGTTGAGGAGTCGTTTAGCCGGTCGGGCTACACCTTCTGTGTAGAAATCCCAACCCGGCACTATCTGCGCGGTAGGTCGGGCGCGCAGATGTCTGTAAGCAGATTCGGCCCTCACTAAACAAAAAAAAAAAAAAAATTGTTAGTACAGGCGTAACTTTCTACTGTTTAAATTTTGAAAATTGAAGCTAAATTGATCTATTAAAAATAAAATAATCAAAATTTACATAAAAAAAAAATTTAATAAACAAATAAAAAAAAATTTTTTTTTCGTTTTTAGCGCTTTCTCTACATCATAGGCAGGATCTAGTATTTCTATAGATATCCTTGCGATAGAAACGCCAAATACCCACATTTAGATCATAATAATTGAAATATTGGTAATATTCATGATATAAAAGTCTAGGTAGGCCGTGCGTTGTTTTGACTCGTCAGCTCGTTTCCATACATATATACGCCTATTTATATTGCAATAATCGTTTTATATAATCTGTTTCATCGTGCGAATTTCATGGTCCCAAAATTAATTGATTTTATTAAGAAAAAATTTATATGACTTCCCCAAATTTCACATAAAAACATCAAATTATATCGCATTTTCGTCAACTTTTCGACATATAAGGCAAGGCCTAGTGCCTCTGCACATAACCTGCTATAAAAGAACGACGAAAATCGCACAATTACGAAAAAAAATTGACATTTTCATATAACTTAATACATAATAATAATACGGAGCCGCGCGTCGTCGAGTCGCTCGCGCTTGACCGATCTGGATTATAAATCTCATATTTGCGTCTAGTTAGTACAGGCGTAACTTTCTACTGTTTAAATTTTGAAAATTGAAGCTAAATTGATCTATTAAAAATAAAATAATCAAAATTTACATATAAAAAAAAATTATAATAAACAAATAAAAAAAAAATTTTTTTCCGTTTTTGGCGCTTTCTCCACATCATAGGTAGGATCTAGTATTTCTATAGATATCCTTGCGATAGAAACGCCAAATACCCACATTTAGATCATAATAATTGAAATATTGGTAATATTCATGATATAAAAGTCTAGGTAGGCCGTGCGTTGTTTTGACTCGTCAGCTCGTTTCCATACATAAATACGCCTATTTATATTGCAATATTCGTTTTATATAATCTATTTCATCGTGCGAATTTCATGGTCCCAAAATTAATTGATTTTATTAAGAAAAAATTTATATGACTTCCCCAAATTTCACATAAAAACATCAAATTATATCGCATTTTCGTCAACTTTTCGACATATAACGCAAGGCCTAGTGCCTCTGCACATAACCTGCTATAAAAGAACGACGAAAATCGCACAATTACGAAAAAAAATTGACATTTTCATATAACTTAATACATAATAATAATACGGAGCCGCGCGTCGTCGAGTCGCTCGCGCTTGACCGATCTGGATTATAAATCTCATATTTGCGTCTAGTTAGTACAGGCGTAACTTTCTACTGTTTAAATTTTGAAAATTGAAGCTAAATTGATCTATTAAAAATAAAATAATCAAAATTTACATATAAAAAAAAATATAATAAACAAATAAAAAAAAATTTTTTTTCGTTTTTAGCGCTTTCTCCACATCATAGGCAGGATGTAGTATTTCTATAGATATCCTTGCGATAGAAACGCCAAATACCCACATTTAGATCATAATAATTGAAATATTGGTAATATTCATGATATAAAAGTCTAGGTAGGCCGTGCGTTGTTTTGACTCGTCAGCTCGTTTCCATACATATATACGCCTATTTATATTGCAATAATCGTTTTATATAATCTATTTCATCGTGCGAATTTCATGGTCCCAAAATTAATTGATTTTATTAAGAAAAAATTTATATGACTTCCCCAAATTTCACATAAAAACATCAAATTATATCGCATTTTCGTCAACTTTTCGACATATAAGGCAAGGCCTAGTGCCTCTGCACATAACCTGCTATAAAAGAACGACGAAAATCGCACAATTACGAAAAAAAATTGACATTTTCATATAACTTAATACATAATAATAATACGGAGCCGCGCGTCGTCGAGTCGCTCGCGTTTGACCGATCTGGATTATAAATCTCATATTTGCGTCTAGTTAGTACAGGCGTAACTTTCTACTGTTTAAATTTTGAAAATTGAAGCTAAATTGATCTATTAAAAATAAAATAATCAAAATTTACATATAAAAAAAATAATATAATAAACAAATAAAAAAAATTTTTTTTTCCGTTTTTGGCGCTTTCTCCACATCATAGGCAGGATCTACTATTTCTATAGATATCCTTGCGATAGAAACGCCAAATACCCACATTTAGATCATAATAATTGAAATATTGGTAATATTCATGATATAAAAGTCTAGGTAGGCCGTGCGTTGTTTTGACTCGTCAGCTCGTTTCCATACATATATACGCCTATTTATATTGCAATAATCGTTTTATATAATCTCTTTCATCGTGCGAATTTCATGGTCCCAAAATTAATTGATTTTATTAAGAAAAAATTTATATGACTTCCCCAAATTTCACATAAAAACATTAAATTATATCGCATTTTCGTAAACTTTTCGACATATAAGGCAAGGCCTAGTGCCTCTGCACATAACCTGCTATAAAAGAACGACGAAAATTGCACAATTACGAAAAAAAATTGACATTTTCATATAACTTAATACATAATAATAATACGGAGCCGCGCGTCGTCGAGTCGCTCGCGCTTGACCGATCTGGATTATAAATCTCATATTTGCGTCTAGTTAGTACAGGCGTAACTTTCTCCTGTTTAAATTTTGAAAATTGAAGCTAAATTGATCTATTAAAAATAAAATAATCAAAATTTACATATAAAAAAAAAATATAATAAACAAATAAAAAAAAAAATTTCCGTTTTTGGCGCTTTCTCCACATCATAGGCAGGATCTAGTATTTCTATAGATATCCTTGCGATAGAAACGCCAAATACCCACATTTAGATCATAATAATTGAAATATTGGTAATATTCATGATATAAAAGTCTAGGTAGGCCGTGCGTTGTTTTGACTCGTCAGCTCGTTTCCATACATATATACGCCTATTTATATTGCAATAATCGTTTTATATAATCTATTTCATCGTGCGAATTTCATGGTCCCAAAATTAATTGATTTTATTAAGAAAAAATTTATATGACTTCCCCAAATTTCACATAAAAACATCAAATTATATCGCATTTTCGTCAACTTTTCGACATATAAGGCAAGGCCTAGTGCCTCTGCACATAACCTGCTATAAAAGAACGACGAAAATCGCACAATTACGAAAAAAAATTGACATTTTCATATAACTTAATACATAATAATAATACGGAGCCGCGCGTCGTCGAGTCGCTCGCGCTTGACCGATCTGGATTATAAATCTCATATTTGCGTCTAGTTAGTACAGGCGTAACTTTCTACTGTTTAAATTTTGAAAATTGAAGCTAAATCGATCTATTAAAAATAAAATAATCAAAATTTACATATAAAAAAAAATATAATAAACAAATAAAAAAAAATTTTTTTTCGTTTTTAGCGCTTTCTCCACATCATAGGCAGGATGTAGTATTTCTATAGATATCCTTGCGATAGAAACGCCAAATACCCACATTTAGATCATAATAATTGAAATATTGGTAATATTCATGATATAAAAGTCTAGGTAGGCCGTGCGTTGTTTTGACTCGTCAGCTCGTTTCCATACATATATACGCCTATTTATATTGCAATATTCGTTTTATGTAATCTATTTTATCGTGCGAATTTCATGGTCCCAAAATTTATTGATTTTATTAAGAAAAAATTTATATGACTTCCCCAAATTTCACATAAAAACATCAAATTATATCGCATTTTCGTCAACTTTTCGACATATAAGGCAAGGCCTAGTGCCTCTGCACATAACCTGCTATAAAAGAACGACGAAAATCGCACAATTACGAAAAAAAATTGACATTTTCATATAACTTAATACATAATAATAATACGGAGCCGCGCGTCGTCGAGTCGCTCGCGCTTGACCGATCTGGATTATAAATCTCATATTTGCGTCTAGTTAGTACAGGCGTAACTTTCTACTGTTTAAATTTTGAAAATTGAAGCTAAATTGATCTATTAAAAATAAAATAATCAAAATTTACATATAAAAAAAAAATATAATAAACAAATAAAAAAATTTTTTTTTTCCGTTTTTGGCGCTTTCTCCACATCATAGGCAGGATCTAGTATTTCTATAGATATCCTTGCGATAGAAACGCCAAATACCCACATTTAGATCATAATAATTGAAATATTGGTAATATTCATGATATAAAAGTCTAGGTAGGCCGTGCGTTGTTTTGACTCGTCAGCTCGTTTCCATACATATATACGCCTATTTATATTGCAATAATCGTTTTATATAATCTATTTCATCGTGCGAATTTCATGGTCCCAAAATTAATTGATTTTATTAAGAAAAAATTTATATGACTTCCCCAAATTTCACATAAAAACATCAAATTATATCGCATTTTCGTCAACTTTTCGACATATAAGGCAAGGCCTAGTGCCTCTGCACATAACCTGCTATAAAAGAACGACGAAAATCGCACAATTACGAAAAAAAATTGACATTTTCATATAACTTAATACATAATAATAATACGGAGCCGCGCGTCGTGTAATCGCTCGCGCTTGACCGATCTGGATTATAAATCTCATATTTGCGTCTAGTTAGTACAGGCGTAACTTTCTACTGTTTAAATTTTGAAAATTGAAGCTAAATTGATCTATTAAAAATAAAATAATCCAAATTTACATATAAAAAAAAAATATAATAAACAAATAAAAAAATATTTTTTTACGTTTTTGGCGCTTTCTCCACATCATAGGCAGGATCTAGTATTTCTATAGATATCCTTGCGATAGAAACGCCAAATACCCACATTTAGATCATAATAATTGAAATATTGGTAATATTCATGATATAAAAGTCTAGGTAGGCCGTGCGTTGTTTTGACTCGTCAGCTCGTTTCCATACATATATACGCCTATTTATATTGCAATATTCGTTTTATGTAATCTATTTCATCGTGCGAATTTCATGGTCCCAAAATTAATTGATTTTATTAAGAAAAAATTTATATGACTTCCCCAAATTTCACATAATAACATCAAATTATATCGCATTTTCGTCAACTTTTCGACATATAAGGCAAGGCCTAGTGCCTCTGCACATAACCTGCTATAAAAGAACGACGAAAATCGCACAATTACGAAAAAAAATTGACATTTTCATATAACTTAATACATAATAATAATACGGAGCCGCGCGTCGTCGAGTCGCTCGCGCTTGACCGATCTGGATTATAAATCTCATATTTGCGTCTAGTTAGTACAGGCGTAACTTTCTACTGTTTAAATTTTGAAAATTGAAGCTAAATTGATCTATTAAAAATAAAATAATCAAAATTTACATATAAAAAAAAAATATAATAAACAAATAAAAAAATTTTTTTTTCCGTTTTTGGCGCTTTCTCCACATCATAGGCAGGATCTAGTATTTCTATAGATATCCTTGCGATAGAAACGCCAAATACCCACATTTAGATCATAATAATTGAAATATTGGTAATATTCATGATATAAAAGTCTAGGTAGGCCGTGCGTTGTTTTGACTCGTCAGCTCGTTTCCATACATATATACGCCTATTTATATTGCAATAATCGTTTTATATAATCTATTTCATCGTGCGAATTTCATGGTCCCAAAATTAATTGATTTTATTGAGAAAAAATTTATATAACTTCCCCAAATTTCACATAAAAACATCTAATTATATCGCATTTTCGTCAACTTTTCGACATATAAGGCAAGGCCTAGTGCCTCTGCACATAACCTGCTATAAAAGAACGACGAAAATCGCACAATTACGAAAAAAAATTGACATTTTCATATAACTTAATACATAATAATAATACGGAGCCGCGCGTCGTCGAGTCGCTCGCGCTTGACCGATCTGGATTATAAATCTCATATTTGCGTCTAGTAAGTACAGGCGTAACTTTCTACTGTTTAAATTTTGAAAATTGAAGCTAAATTGATCTATTAAAAATAAAATAATCAAAATTTACATAAAAAAAAAAATATAATAAACAAATAAAAAAATTTTTTTCCGTTTTTGGCGCTTTCTCCACATCATAGGCAAGATCTAGTATTTCTATAGATATCCTTGCGATAGAAACGCCAAATACCCACATTTAGATCATAATAATTGAAATATTGGTAATATTCATGATATAAAAGTCTAGGTAGGCCGTGCGTTGTTTTGACTCGTCAGCTCGTTTCCATACATATATACGCCTATTTATATTGCAATAATCGTTTTATATAATCTATTTCATCGTGCGAATTTCATGGTCCCAAAATTAATTGATTTTATTGAGAAAAAATTTATATAACTTCCCCAAATTTCACATAAAAACATCTAATTATATCGCATTTTCGTCAACTTTTCGACATATAAGGCAAGGCCTAGTGCCTCTGCACATAACCTGCTATAAAAGAACGACGAAAATCGCACAATTACGAAAAAAAATTGACATTTTCATATAACTTAATACATAATAATAATACGGAGCCGCGCGTCGTCGAGTCGCTCGCGCTTGACCGATCTGGATTATAAATCTCATATTTGCGTCTAGTAAGTACAGGCGTAACTTTCTACTGTTTAAATTTTGAAAATTGAAGCTAAATTGATCTATTAAAAATAAAATAATCAAAATTTACATATTAAAAAAAATATCATAAACAAATAAAAAAAAATTTTTTTTCCGTTTTTGGCGCTTTCTCCACATCATAGGCAGGATCTAGTATTTCTATAGATATCCTTGCGATAGAAACGCCAAATACCCACATTTAGATCATAATAATTGAAATATTGGTAATATTCATGATATAAAAGTCTAGGTAGGCCGTGCGTTGTTTTGACTCGTCAGCTCGTTTCCATACATATATACGCCTATTTATATTGCAATAATCGTTTTATATAATCTATTTCATCGTGCGAATTTCATGGTCCCAAAATAAATTGATTTTATTAAGAATAAATCTATATGACTTCCCCAAATTTCACATAAAAACATCAAATTATATCGCATTTTTGTCAACTTTTCGACATATAAGGCAAGGCCTAGTGCCTCTGCACATAACCTGCTATAAAAGAACGACGAAAATCGCACAATTACGAAAAAAAATTAAAATTTTCATATAACTTAATACATAATAATAATACGGAGCCGCGCGTCGTCGAGTCGCTCGCGCTTGACCGATCTGGATTATAAATTTCATATTTGCGTCTAGTTAGTACAGGCGTAACTTTCTACTGTTTAAATTTTGAAAATTGAAGCTAAATTGATCTATTAAAAATAAAATAATCAAAATTTACATATAAAAAAAAATATAATAAACAAATGAAAAATTTTTTTTTTCCGTTTTTGGCGCTTTCTCCACATCATAGGCAGGATCTAGTATTTCTATAGATATCCTTGCGATAGAAACGCCAAATACCCACATTTAGATCATAATAATTGAAATATTGGTAATATTCATGATATAAAAGTCTAGGTAGGCCGTGCGTTGTTTTGACTCGTCAGCTCGTTTCCATACATATATACGCCTATTTATATTGCAATAATCGTTTTATATAATCTATTTCATCGTGCGAATTTCATGGTCCCAAAATAAATTGATTTTATTAAGAAAAAATCTATATGACTTCCCCAAATTTCACATAAAAACATCAAATTATATCGCATTTTTGTCAACTTTTCGACATATAAGGCAAGGCCTAGTGCCTCTGCACATAACCTGCTATAAAAGAACGACGAAAATCGCACAATTACGAAAAAAAATTGACATTTTCATATAACTTAATACATAATAATAATACGGAGCCGCGCGTCGTCGAGTCGCTCGCGCTTGACCGATCTGGATTATAAATTTCATATTTGCGTCTAGTTAGTACAGGCGTAACTTTCTACTGTTTAAATTTTAAAAATTGAAGCTAAATTGATCTATTAAAAATAAAATAATCAAAATTTACATATAAAAAAAAATATAATAAACAAATGAAAAATTTTTTTTTTCCGTTTTTGGCGCTTTCTCCACATCATAGGCAGGATCTAGTATTTCTATAGATATCCTTGCGATAGAAACGCCAAATAACCACATTTAGATCATATAATAATTGAAATATTGGTAATATTCATGATATAAAAGTCTAGGTAGGCCGTGCGTTGTTTTGACTCGTCAGCTCGTTTCCATACATATATACGCCTATTTATATTGCAATAATCGTTTTATATAATCTATTTCATCGTGCGAATTTCATGGTCCCAAAATTAATTGATTTTATTAAGAAAAAATCTATATGACTTCCCCAAATTTCACATAAAAACATCAAATTATATCGCATTTTTGTCAACTTTTCGACATATAAGGCAAGGCCTAGTGCCTCTGCACATAACCTGCTATAAAAGAACGACGAAAATCGCACAATTACGAAAAAAAATTGACATTTTCATATAACTTAATACATAATAATAATACGGAGCCGCGCGTCGTCGAGTCGCTCGCGCTTGACCGATCTGGATTATAAATCTCATATTTGCGTCTAGTTAGTACAGGCGTAACTTTCTACTGTTTAAATTTTGAAAATTGAAGCTAAATTGATCTATTAAAAATAAAATAATCAAAATTTACATATAAAAAAAAAATATCATAAACAAATAAAAAAAAATTATTTTCCGTTTTTGGCGCTTTCTCCACATCATAGGCAGGATCTAGTATTTCTATAGATATCCTTGCTATAGAAACGCCAAATACCCACATTTAGATCATAATAATTGAAATATTGGTAATATTCATGATATAAAAGTCTAGGTAGGCCGTGCGTTGTTTTGACTCGTCAGCTCGTTTCCATACATATTATACGCCTATTTATATTGCAATAATCGTTTTATATAATCTATTTCATCGTGCGAATTTCATGGTCCCAAAATTAATTGATTTTATTAAGAAAAAATTTATATGACTTCCCCAAATTTCACATAAAAACATCAAATTATATCGCATTTTCGTCAACTTTTCGACATATAAGGCAAGGCCTAGTGCCTCTGCACATAACCTGCTATAAAAGAACGACGAAAATCGCACAATTACGAAAAAAAATTGACATTTTCATATAACTTAATACATAATAATAATACGGAGCCGCGCGTCGTCGAGTCGCTCGCGCTTGACCGATCTGGATTATAAATCTCATATTTGCGTCTAGTGAGTACAGGCGTAACTTTCTACTGTTTAAATTTTGAAAATTGAAGCTAAATTGATCTATTAAAAATAAAATAATCAAAATTTACATATAAAAAAAAAATATAATAAACAAATAAAAAAAAAATTTTTTTTCGTTTTTGGCGCTTTCTCCACATCATAGGCAGGATCTAGTATTTCTTTAGATATCCTTGCGATAGAAACGCCAAATACCCACATTTAGATCATAATAATTGAAATATTGGTAATATTCATGATATAAAAGTCTAGGTAGGCCGTGCGTTGTTTTGACTCGTCAGCTCGTTTCCATACATATATACGCCTATTTATATTGCAATAATCGTTTTATATAATCTATTTCATCGTGCGAATTTCATGGTCCCAAAATTAATTGATTTTATTAAGAAAAAATCTATATGACTTCCCCAAATTTCACATAAAAACATCAAATTATATCGCATTTTTGTCAACTTTTCGACATATAAGGCAAGGCCTAGTGCCTCTGCACATAACCTGCTATAAAAGAACGACAAAAATCGCACAATTACGAAAAAAAATTGACATTTTCATATAACTTAATACATAATAATAATACGGAGCCGCGCGTCGTCGAGTCGCTCGCGCTTGACCGATCTGGATTATAAATCTCATATTTGCGTCTAGTAAGTACAGGCGTAACTTTCTACTGTTTAAATTTTGAAAATTGAAGCTAAATTGATCTATTAAAAATAAAATAATCAAAATTTACATATAAAAAAAAAAATATAATAAAAAAATAAAAAAATTTTTTTTTACGTTTTTGGCGCTTTCTCCACATCATAGGCAGGATCTAGTATTTCTATAGATATCCTTGCGATAGAAACGCCAAATACCCACATTTAGATCATAATAATTGAAATATTGGTAATATTCATGATATAAAAGTCTAGGTAGGCCGTGCGTTGTTTTGACTCGTCAGCTCGTTTCCATACATATATACGCCTATTTATATTGCAATATTCGTTTTATATAATCTATTTCATCGTGCGAATTTCATGGTCCCAAAATTAATTGATTTTATTAAGAAAAAATCTATATGACTTCCCCAAATTTCACATAAAAACATCAAATTATATCGCATTTTTGTCAACTTTTCGACATATAAGGCAAGGCCTAGTGCCTCTGCACATAACCTGCTATAAAAGAACGACAAAAATCACACAATTACGAAAAAAAATTGACATTTTCATATAACTTAATACATAATAATAATACGGAGCCGCGCGTCGTCGAGTCGCTCGCGCTTGACCGATCTGGATTATAAATCTCATATTTGCGTCTAGTAAGTACAGGCGTAACTTTCTACTGTTTAAATTTTGAAAATTAAAGCTAAATTGATCTATTAAAAATAAAATAATCAAAATTTACATATAAAAAAAAAAATATAATAAACAAATAAAAAAAATTTTTTTTACGTTTTTGGCGCTTTCTCCACATCATAGGCAGGATCTAGTGTTTCTATAGATATCCTTGCGATAGAAACGCCAAATACCCACATTTAGATCATAATAATTGAAATATTGGTAATATTCATGATATAAAAGTCTAGGTAGGCCGTGCGTTGTTTTGACTCGTCAGCTCGTTTCCATACATATATACGCCTATTTATATTGCAATATTCGTTTTATATAATCTATTTCATCGTGCGAATTTCATGGTCCCAAAATTAATTGATTTTATTAAGAAAAAATTTATATGACTTCCCCAAATTTCACATAAAAACATCAAATTATATCGCATTTTTGTCAACTTTTCGACATATAAGGCAAGGCCTAGTGCCTCTGCACATAACCTGCTATAAAAGAACGACGAAAATCGCACAATTACGAAAAAAAATTGACATTTTCATATAACTTAATACATAATAATAATACGGAGCCGCGCGTCGTCGAGTCGCTCGCGCTTGACCGATCTGAATTATAAATCTCATATTTGCGTCTAGTTAGTACAGGCGTAACTTTCTACTGTTTAAATTTTGAAAATTGAAGCTAAATTGATCTATTAAAAATAAAATAATCAAAATTTACATATAAAAAAAAAATATAATAAAACAAATAAAAAAAATTTTTTTTTCCGTTTTTGGCGCTTTCTCCACATCATAGGCAGGATCTAGTATTTCTATAGATATCCTTGCGATAGAAACGCCAAATACATACATTTAGATCATAATAATTGAAATATTGGTAATATTCATGATATAAAAGTCTAGGTAGGCCGTGCGTTGTTTTGACTCGTCAGCTCGTTTCCATACATATATACGCCTATTTATATTGCAATAATCGTTTTATATAATCTATTTCATCGTGCGAATTTCATGGTCCCAAAATTAATTGATTTTATTAAGAAAAAATTTATATGACTTCCCCAAATTTCACATAAAAACATCAAATTATATCGCATTTTCGTCAACTTTTCGACATATAAGGCAAGGCCTAGTGCCTCTGCACATAACCTGCTATAAAAGAACGACGAAAATCGCACAATTACGAAAAAAAAATGACATTTTCATATAACTTAATACATAATAATAATACGGAGCCGCGCGTCGTCGAGTCGCTCGCGCTTGACCGATCTGGATTATAAATCTCATATTTGCGTCTAGTGAGTACAGGCGTAACTTTCTACTGTTTAAATTTTGAAAATTGAAGCTAAATTGATCTATTAAAAATAAAATAATCAAAATTTACATATAAAAAAAAAATATAATAAACAAATAAAAAAAAATTTTTTTCCGTTTTTGGCGCTTTCTCCACATCATAGGCAGGATCTAGTATTTCTATAGATATCCTTGCGAAAGAAACGCCAAATAACCACATTTAAATCATAATAATTGAAATATTGGTAATATTCATGATATAAAAGTCTAGGTAGGCCGTGCGTTGTTTTGACTCGTCAGCTCGTTTCCATACATATATACGCCTATTTATATTGCAATAATCGTTTTATATAATCTATTTCATCGTGCAAATTTCATGGTCCCAAAATTAATTGATTTTATTAAGAAAAAATTTATATGACTTCCCCAAATTTCACATAAAAACATCAAATTATATCGCATTTTCGTCAACTTTTCGACATATAAGGCAAGGCCTAGTGCCTCTGCACATAACCTGCTATAAAAGAACGACGAAAATCGCACAATTACGAAAAAAAATTGACATTTTCATATAACTTAATACATAATAATAATACGGAGCCGCGCGTCGTCGATTAGCTCGCGCTTGACCGATCTGGATTATTAATCTCATATTTGCGTCTAGTTAGTACAGGCGTAACTTTCTACTGTTTAAATTTTGAAAATTGAAGCTAAATTGATCTATTAAAAATAAAATAATCAAAATTTACATATAAAAAAAAAAAAAAAAATAAACAAATAAAAAAAAAAAATTTTTTCGTTTTTGGCGCTTTATCCACATCATAGGCAGGATCTAGTATTTCTTTAGATATCCTTGCGATAGAAACGCCAAATACCCACATTTAGATCATAATAATTGAAATATTGGTAATATTCATGATATAAAAGTCTAGGTAGGCCGTGCGTTGTTTTGACTCGTCAGCTCGTTTCCATACATATATACGCCTATTTATATTGCAATAATCGTTTGATATAATCTATTTCATCGTGCGAATTTCATGGTCCCAAAATTAATTGATTTTATTAAGAAAAAATCTATATGACTTCCCCAAATTTCACATAAAAACATCAAATTATATCGCATTTTTGTCAACTTTTCGACATATAAGGCAAGGCCTAGTGCCTCTGCACATAACCTGCTATAAAAGAACGACGAAAATCGCACAATTACGAAAAAAAATTGACATTTTCATATAACTTAATACATAATAATAATACGGAGCCGCGCGTCGTCGATTAGCTCGCGCTTGACCGATCTGGATTATTAATCTCATATTTGCGTCTAGTTAGTACAGGCGTAACTTTCTACTGTTTAAATTTTGAAAATTGAAGCTAAATTGATCTATTAAAAATAAAATAATCAAAATTTACATATAAAAAAAAAAAAAAATAAACAAATAAAAAAAAAAAAATTTTTCGTTTTTGGCGCTTTATCCACATCATAGGCAGGATCTAGTATTTCTTTAGATATCCTTGCGATAGAAACGCCAAATACCCACATTTAGATCATAATAATTGAAATATTGGTAATATTCATGATATAAAAGTCTAGGTAGGCCGTGCGTTGTTTTGACTCGTCAGCTCGTTTCCATACATATATACGCCTATTTATATTGCAATAATCGTTTTATATAATCTATTTCATCGTGCGAATTTCATGGTCCCAAAATTAATTGATTTTATTAAGAAAAAATTTATATGACTTCCCCAAATTTCACATAAAAACATCAAATTATTTTGCATTTTCGTTAACTTTTCGACATATAAGGCAAGGCCTAGTGCCTCTGCACATAACCTGCTATAAAAGAACGACGAAAATCGCACAATTACGAAAAAAAGTTGACATTTTCATATAACTTAATACATAATAATAATACGGAGCCGCGCGTCGTCGAGTCGCTCGCGCTTGACCGATCTGGATTATAAATCTCATATTTGCGTCTAGTTAGTACAGGCGTAACTTTCTACTGTTTAAATTTTGAAAATTGAAGCTAAATTGATCTATTAAAAATAAAATAATCAAAATTTACATATAAAAAAAAATATCATAAACAAATAAAAAAAAATTTTTTTTCCGTTTTTGGCGCTTTCTCCACATCATAGGCAGGATCTAGTATTTCTATAGATATCCTTGCGATAGAAACGCCAAATACCCACATTTAGATCATAATAATTGAAATATTGGTAATATTCATGATATAAAAGTCTAGGTAGGCCGTGCGTTGTTTTGACTCGTCAGCTCGTTTCCATACATATATACGCCTATTTATATTGCAATAATCGTTTTATATAATCTATTTCATCGTGCGAATTTCATGGTCCCAAAATAAATTGATTTTATTAAGAAAAAATCTATATGACTTCCCCAAATTTCACATAAAAACATCAAATTATATCGCATTTTTGTCAACTTTTCGACATATAAGGCAAGGCCTAGTGCCTCTGCACATAACCTGCTATAAAAGAACGACGAAAATCGCACAATTACGAAAAAAAATTAAAATTTTCATATAACTTAATACATAATAATAATACGGAGCCGCGCGTCGTCGAGTCGCTCGCGCTTGACCGATCTGGATTATAAATTTCATATTTGCGTCTAGTTAGTACAGGCGTAACTTTCTACTGTTTAAATTTTGAAAATTGAAGCTAAATTGATCTATTAAAAATAAAATAATCAAAATTTACATATAAAAAAAAATATAATAAACAAATGAAAAATTTTTTTTTTCCGTTTTTGGCGCTTTCTCCACATCATAGGCAGGATCTAGTATTTCTATAGATATCCTTGCGATAGAAACGCCAAATACCCACATTTAGATCATAATAATTGAAATATTGGTAATATTCATGATATAAAAGTCTAGGTAGGCCGTGCGTTGTTTTGACTCGTCAGCTCGTTTCCATACATATATACGCCTATTTATATTGCAATAATCGTTTTATATAATCTATTTCATCGTGCGAATTTCATGGTCCCAAAATAAATTGATTTTATTAAGAAAAAATCTATATGACTTCCCCAAATTTCACATAAAAACATCAAATTATATCGCATTTTTGTCAACTTTTCGACATATAAGGCAAGGCCTAGTGCCTCTGCACATAACCTGCTATAAAAGAACGACGAAAATCGCACAATTACGAAAAAAAATTGACATTTTCATATAACTTAATACATAATAATAATACGGAGCCGCGCGTCGTCGAGTCGCTCGCGCTTGACCGATCTGGATTATAAATTTCATATTTGCGTCTAGTTAGTACAGGCGTAACTTTCTACTGTTTAAATTTTAAAAATTGAAGCTAAATTGATCTATTAAAAATAAAATAATCAAAATTTACATATAAAAAAAAATATAATAAACAAATGAAAAATTTTTTTTTTCCGTTTTTGGCGCTTTCTCCACATCATAGGCAGGATCTAGTATTTCTATAGATATCCTTGCGATAGAAACGCCAAATAACCACATTTAGATCATATAATAATTGAAATATTGGTAATATTCATGATATAAAAGTCTAGGTAGGCCGTGCGTTGTTTTGACTCGTCAGCTCGTTTCCATACATATATACGCCTATTTATATTGCAATAATCGTTTTATATAATCTATTTCATCGTGCGAATTTCATGGTCCCAAAATTAATTGATTTTATTAAGAAAAAATCTATATGACTTCCCCAAATTTCACATAAAAACATCAAATTATATCGCATTTTTGTCAACTTTTCGACATATAAGGCAAGGCCTAGTGCCTCTGCACATAACCTGCTATAAAAGAACGACGAAAATCGCACAATTACGAAAAAAAATTGACATTTTCATATAACTTAATACATAATAATAATACGGAGCCGCGCGTCGTCGAGTCGCTCGCGCTTGACCGATCTGGATTATAAATCTCATATTTGCGTCTAGTTAGTACAGGCGTAACTTTCTACTGTTTAAATTTTGAAAATTGAAGCTAAATTGATCTATTAAAAATAAAATAATCAAAATTTACATATAAAAAAAAAATATCATAAACAAATAAAAAAAAATTATTTTCCGTTTTTGGCGCTTTCTCCACATCATAGGCAGGATCTAGTATTTCTATAGATATCCTTGCTATAGAAACGCCAAATACCCACATTTAGATCATAATAATTGAAATATTGGTAATATTCATGATATAAAAGTCTAGGTAGGCCGTGCGTTGTTTTGACTCGTCAGCTCGTTTCCATACATATTATACGCCTATTTATATTGCAATAATCGTTTTATATAATCTATTTCATCGTGCGAATTTCATGGTCCCAAAATTAATTGATTTTATTAAGAAAAAATTTATATGACTTCCCCAAATTTCACATAAAAACATCAAATTATATCGCATTTTCGTCAACTTTTCGACATATAAGGCAAGGCCTAGTGCCTCTGCACATAACCTGCTATAAAAGAACGACGAAAATCGCACAATTACGAAAAAAAATTGACATTTTCATATAACTTAATACATAATAATAATACGGAGCCGCGCGTCGTCGAGTCGCTCGCGCTTGACCGATCTGGATTATAAATCTCATATTTGCGTCTAGTGAGTACAGGCGTAACTTTCTACTGTTTAAATTTTGAAAATTGAAGCTAAATTGATCTATTAAAAATAAAATAATCAAAATTTACATATAAAAAAAAATATAATAAACAAATAAAAAAAAAATTTTTTTTCGTTTTTGGCGCTTTCTCCACATCATAGGCAGGATCTAGTATTTCTTTAGATATCCTTGCGATAGAAACGCCAAATACCCACATTTAGATCATAATAATTGAAATATTGGTAATATTCATGATATAAAAGTCTAGGTAGGCCGTGCGTTGTTTTGACTCGTCAGCTCGTTTCCATACATATATACGCCTATTTATATTGCAATAATCGTTTTATATAATCTATTTCATCGTGCGAATTTCATGGTCCCAAAATTAATTTGATTTTATTAAGAAAAAATCTATATGACTTCCCCAAATTTCACATAAAAACATCAAATTATATCGCATTTTTGTCAACTTTTCGACATATAAGGCAAGGCCTAGTGCCTCTGCACATAACCTGCTATAAAAGAACGACAAAAATCGCACAATTACGAAAAAAAATTGACATTTTCATATAACTTAATACATAATAATAATACGGAGCCGCGCGTCGTCGAGTCGCTCGCGCTTGACCGATCTGGATTATAAATCTCATATTTGCGTCTAGTAAGTACAGGCGTAACTTTCTACTGTTTAAATTTTGAAAATTGAAGCTAAATTGATCTATTAAAAATAAAATAATCAAAATTTACATATAAAAAAAAAAATATAATAAAAAAATAAAAAAATTTTTTTTTACGTTTTTGGCGCTTTCTCCACATCATAGGCAGGATCTAGTATTTCTATAGATATCCTTGCGATAGAAACGCCAAATACCCACATTTAGATCATAATAATTGAAATATTGGTAATATTCATGATATAAAAGTCTAGGTAGGCCGTGCGTTGTTTTGACTCGTCAGCTCGTTTCCATACATATATACGCCTATTTATATTGCAATATTCGTTTTATATAATCTATTTCATCGTGCGAATTTCATGGTCCCAAAATTAATTGATTTTATTAAGAAAAAATCTATATGACTTCCCCAAATTTCACATAAAAACATCAAATTATATCGCATTTTTGTCAACTTTTCGACATATAAGGCAAGGCCTAGTGCCTCTGCACATAACCTGCTATAAAAGAACGACAAAAATCACACAATTACGAAAAAAAATTGACATTTTCATATAACTTAATACATAATAATAATACGGAGCCGCGCGTCGTCGAGTCGCTCGCGCTTGACCGATCTGGATTATAAATCTCATATTTGCGTCTAGTAAGTACAGGCGTAACTTTCTACTGTTTAAATTTTGAAAATTAAAGCTAAATTGATCTATTAAAAATAAAATAATCAAAATTTACATATAAAAAAAAAAATATAATAAACAAATAAAAAAAATTTTTTTTACGTTTTTGGCGCTTTCTCCACATCATAGGCAGGATCTAGTGTTTCTATAGATATCCTTGCGATAGAAACGCCAAATACCCACATTTAGATCATAATAATTGAAATATTGGTAATATTCATGATATAAAAGTCTAGGTAGGCCGTGCGTTGTTTTGACTCGTCAGCTCGTTTCCATACATATATACGCCTATTTATATTGCAATATTCGTTTTATATAATCTATTTCATCGTGCGAATTTCATGGTCCCAAAATTAATTGATTTTATTAAGAAAAAATTTATATGACTTCCCCAAATTTCACATAAAAACATCAAATTATATCGCATTTTTGTCAACTTTTCGACATATAAGGCAAGGCCTAGTGCCTCTGCACATAACCTGCTATAAAAGAACGACGAAAATCGCACAATTACGAAAAAAAATTGACATTTTCATATAACTTAATACATAATAATAATACGGAGCCGCGCGTCGTCGAGTCGCTCGCGCTTGACCGATCTGAATTATAAATCTCATATTTGCGTCTAGTTAGTACAGGCGTAACTTTCTACTGTTTAAATTTTGAAAATTGAAGCTAAATTGATCTATTAAAAATAAAATAATCAAAATTTACATATAAAAAAAAAATATAATAAAACAAATAAAAAAAATTTTTTTTTCCGTTTTTGGCGCTTTCTCCACATCATAGGCAGGATCTAGTATTTCTATAGATATCCTTGCGATAGAAACGCCAAATACCCACATTTAGATCATAATAATTGAAATATTGGTAATATTCATGATATAAAAGTCTAGGTAGGCCGTGCGTTGTTTTGACTCGTCAGCTCGTTTCCATACATATATACGCCTATTTATATTGCAATAATCGTTTTATATAATCTATTTCATCGTGCGAATTTCATGGTCCCAAAATTAATTGATTTTATTAAGAAAAAATTTATATGACTTCCCCAAATTTCACATAAAAACATCAAATTATATCGCATTTTCGTCAACTTTTCGACATATAAGGCAAGGCCTAGTGCCTCTGCACATAACCTGCTATAAAAGAACGACGAAAATCGCACAATTACGAAAAAAAAATGACATTTTCATATAACTTAATACATAATAATAATACGGAGCCGCGCGTCGTCGAGTCGCTCGCGCTTGACCGATCTGGATTATAAATCTCATATTTGCGTCTAGTGAGTACAGGCGTAACTTTCTACTGTTTAAATTTTGAAAATTGAAGCTAAATTGATCTATTAAAAATAAAATAATCAAAATTTACATATAAAAAAAAAATATAATAAACAAATAAAAAAAAATTTTTTTCCGTTTTTGGCGCTTTCTCCACATCATAGGCAGGATCTAGTATTTCTATAGATATCCTTGCGAAAGAAACGCCAAATAACCACATTTAAATCATAATAATTGAAATATTGGTAATATTCATGATATAAAAGTCTAGGTAGGCCGTGCGTTGTTTTGACTCGTCAGCTCGTTTCCATACATATATACGCCTATTTATATTGCAATAATCGTTTTATATAATCTATTTCATCGTGCAAATTTCATGGTCCCAAAATTAATTGATTTTATTAAGAAAAAATTTATATGACTTCCCCAAATTTCACATAAAAACATCAAATTATATCGCATTTTCGTCAACTTTTCGACATATAAGGCAAGGCCTAGTGCCTCTGCACATAACCTGCTATAAAAGAACGACGAAAATCGCACAATTACGAAAAAAAATTGACATTTTCATATAACTTAATACATAATAATAATACGGAGCCGCGCGTCGTCGATTAGCTCGCGCTTGACCGATCTGGATTATTAATCTCATATTTGCGTCTAGTTAGTACAGGCGTAACTTTCTACTGTTTAAATTTTGAAAATTGAAGCTAAATTGATCTATTAAAAATAAAATAATCAAAATTTACATATAAAAAAAAAAAAAAAAATAAACAAATAAAAAAAAAAAATTTTTTCGTTTTTGGCGCTTTATCCACATCATAGGCAGGATCTAGTATTTCTTTAGATATCCTTGCGATAGAAACGCCAAATACCCACATTTAGATCATAATAATTGAAATATTGGTAATATTCATGATATAAAAGTCTAGGTAGGCCGTGCGTTGTTTTGACTCGTCAGCTCGTTTCCATACATATATACGCCTATTTATATTGCAATAATCGTTTTATATAATCTATTTCATCGTGCGAATTTCATGGTCCCAAAATTAATTGATTTTATTAAGAAAAAATCTATATGACTTCCCCAAATTTCACATAAAAACATCAAATTATATCGCATTTTTGTCAACTTTTCGACATATAAGGCAAGGCCTAGTGCCTCTGCACATAACCTGCTATAAAAGAACGACAAAAATCGCACAATTACGAAAAAAAATTGACATTTTCATATAACTTAATACATAATAATAATACGGAGCCGCGCGTCGTCGAGTCGCTCGCGCTTGACCGATCTGGATTATAAATCTCATATTTGCGTCTAGTAAGTACAGGCGTAACTTTCTACTGTTTAAATTTTGAAAATTGAAGCTAAATTGATCTATTAAAAATAAAATAATCAAAATTTACATATAAAAAAAAAATATAATAAACAAATAAAAAAAATTTTTTTTTACGTTTTTGGCGCTTTCTCCACATCATAGGCAGGATCTAGTATTTCTATAGATATCCTTGCGATAGAAACGCCAAATACCCACATTTAGATCATAATAATTGAAATATTGGTAATATTCATGATATAAAAGTCTAGGTAGGCCGTGCGTTGTTTTGACTCGTCAGCTCGTTTCCATACATATATACGCCTATTTATATTGCAATAATCGTTTTATATAATCTATTTCATCGTGCAAATTTCATGGTCCCAAAATTAATTGATTTTATTAAGAAAAAATTTATATGACTTCCCCAAATTTCACATAAAAACATCAAATTATATCGCATTTTCGTCAACTTTTTGACATATAAGGCAAGGCCTAGTGCCTCTGCACATAACCTGCTTTAAAAGAACGACGAAAATCGCACAATTACGAAAAAAAATTGACATTTTCATATAACTTAATACATAATATTAATACGGAGCCGCGCGTCGTCGAGTCGCTCGCGCTTGACCAATCTGGATTATAAATCTCATATTTGCGTCTAGTTAGTACAGGCGTAACTTTCTACTGTTTAAATTTTGAAAATTGAAGCTAAATTGATCTATTAAAAATAAAATAATCAAAATTTACATATAAAAAAAAAATATAATAAACAAATAAAAAAAATTTTTTTTTCCGTTTTTGGCGCTTTATCCACATCATAGGCAGGATCTAGTATTTCTTTAGATATCCTTGCGATAGAAACGCCAAATACCCACATTTAGATCATAATAATTGAAATATTGGTAATATTCATGATATAAAAGTCTAGGTAGGCCGTGCGTTGTTTTGACTCGTCAGCTCGTTTCCATACATATATACGCCTATTTATATTGCAATATTCGTTTTATATAATCTATTTCATCGTGCGAATTTCATGGTCCCAAAATTAATTGATTTTATTAAGAAAAAATTTATATGACTTCCCCAAATTTCACATAAAAACATCAAATTATATCGCATTTTCGTCAACTTTTCGACATATAAGGCAAGGCCTAGTGCCTCTGCACATAACCTGCTATAAAAGAACGACGAAAATCGCACAATTACGAAAAAAAATTGACATTTTCATATAACTTAATACATAATAATAATACGGAGCCGCGCGTCGTCGAGTCGCTCGCGCTTGACCGATCTGAATTATAAATCTCATATTTGCGTCTAGTTAGTACAGGCGTAACTTTCTACTGTTAAAATTTTGAAAATTGAAGCTAAATTGATCTATTAAAAATAAAATAATCAAAATTTACATATAAAAAAAAAATATAATAAAACAAATAAAAAAAAATTTTTTTCCGTTTTTGGCGCTTTCTCCACATCATAGGCAGGATCTAGTATTTCTATAGATATCCTTGCGATAGAAACGCCAAATACCCACATTTAGATCATAATAATTGAAATATTGGTAATATTCATGATATAAAAGTCTAGGTAGGCCGTGCGTTGTTTTGACTCGTCAGCTCGTTTCCATACATATATACGCCTATTTATATTGCAATAATCGTTTTATATAATCTATTTCATCGTGCGAATTTCATGGTCCCAAAATTAATTGATTTTATTAAGAAAAAATTTATATGACTTCCCCAAATTTTACATAAAAACATCAAATGATATCGCATTTTCGTCAACTTTTCGACATATAAGGCAAGGCCTAGTGCCTCTGCACATAACCTGCTATAAAAGAACGACGAAAATCGCACAATTACGAAAAAAAATTGACATTTTCATATAACTTAATACATAATAATAATACGGAGCCGCGCGTCGTCGAGTCGCTCGCGCTTGACCGATCTGGATTATAAATCTCATATTTGCGTCTAGTGAGTACAGGCGTAACTTTCTACTGTTTAAATTTTGAAAATTGAAGCTAAATTGATCTATTAAAAATAAAATAATCAAAATTTACATATAAAAAAAAAATATAATAAACAAATAAAAAAAAAATTTTTTTTCGTTTTTGGCGCTTTCTCCACATCATAGGCAGGATCTAGTATTTCTTTAGATATCCTTGCGATAGAAACGCCAAATACCCACATTTAGATCATAATAATTGAAATATTGGTAATATTCATGATATAAAAGTCTAGGTAGGCCGTGCGTTGTTTTGACTCGTCAGCTCGTTTCCATACATATATACGCCTATTTATATTGCAATAATCGTTTTATATAATCTATTTCATCGTGCAAATTTCATGGTCCCAAAATTAATTGATTTTATTAAGAAAAAATTTATATGACTTCCCCAAATTTCACATAAAAACATCAAATTATATCGCATTTTCGTCAACTTTTCGACATATAAGGCAAGGCCTAGTGCCTCTGCACATAACCTGCTATAAAAGAACGACGAAAATCGCACAATTACGAAAAAAAATTGACATTTTCATATAACTTAATACATAATAATAATACGGAGCCGCGCGTCGTCGAGTCGCTCGCGCTTGACCGATCTGGATTATAAATCTCATATTTGCGTCTAGTGAGTACAGGCGTAACTTTCTACTGTTTAAATTTTAAAAATTGAAGCTAAATTGATCTATTAAAAATAAAATAATCAAAATTTACATATTAAAAAAAAAATATAATAAACAAATAAAAAAATTTTTTTTCCGTTTTTGGCGCTTTCTCCACATCATAGGCAGGATCTAGTATTTCTATAGATATCCTTGCGAAAGAAACGCCAAATAACCACATTTAGATCATAATAATTGAAATATTGGTAATATTCATGATATAAAAGTCTAGGTAGGCCGTGCGTTGTTTTGACTCGTCAGCTCGTTTCCATACATATATACGCCTATTTATATTGCAATAATCGTTTTATATAATCTATTTCATCGTGCAAATTTCATGGTCCCAAAATTAATTGATTTTATTAAGAAAAAATTTATATGACTTCCCCAAATTTCACATAAAAACATCAAATTATATCGCATTTTCGTCAACTTTTCGACATATAAGGCAAGGCCTAGTGCCTCTGCACATAACCTGCTATAAAAGAACGACGAAAATCGCACAATTACGAAAAAAAATTGACATTTTCATATAACTTAATACATAATAATAATACGGAGCCGCGCGTCGTCGATTAGCTCGCGCTTGACCGATCTGGATTATTAATCTCATATTTGCGTCTAGTTAGTACAGGCGTAACTTTCTACTGTTTAAATTTTGAAAATTGAAGCTAAATTGATCTATTAAAAATAAAATAATCAAAATTTACATATAAAAAAAAAATATAATAAACAAATTTAAAAAAAAAAATTTCCGTTTTTGGCGCTTTCTCCACATCATAGGCAAGATCTAGTATTTCTATAGATATCCTTGCGATAGAAACGCCAAATACCCACATTTAGATCATAATAATTGAAATATTGGTAATATTCATGATATAAAAGTCTAGGTAGGCCGTGCGTTGTTTTGACTCGTCAGCTCGTTTCCATACATATATACGCCTATTTATATTGCAATATTCGTTTTATATAATCTATTTCATCGTGCGAATTTCATGGTCCCAAAATTAATTGATTTTATTAAGAAAAAATTTATATGACTTCCCCAAATTTCACATAAAAACATCAAATTATATCGCATTTTCGTCAACTTTTCGACATATAAGGCAAGGCCTAGTGCCTCTGCACATAACCTGCTATAAAAGAACGACGAAAATCGCACAATTACGAAAAAAAATTGACATTTTCATATAACTTAATACATAATAATAATACGGAGCCGCGCGTCGTCGAGTCGCTCGCGCTTGACCGATCTGGATTATAAATCTCATAT
>CATIXC010000026.1:0-17756 GCA_949709985.1 Luffia ferchaultella | reverse complement strand
GCAACATACTGCGGCCTAGGAAAAATAAGAAAACTGACTTTCAAAGTCTAGAGACAACAGTTTTTAAATGTGTTTTTTTTTTAATACTTATACAGTAATCATGTTTTATTTAAACCAATTTTTTATTTCTAAGCAAATATTATTTTCTATATTTCTTACTATTTAGAACTTGAGTTAAAACTAGAACAGCTTTAAACAAAGTAAACCACATCTTATATTGATAAACATAACTTAAACAGTAACTGTATGTAAATAAAATAAATCACTTTAAAAGATAAAACATTAGCTTTCAATAGGTAGTACACTTATGCTTTGCAATAATCTAGTATATAATTTACCATCAGCTGTTTTTAACTGTAAGGCCTGACCTTGCCATCTTTACCAGGGAAAACATTCAAAACACGTGCCATGGGCCACACCAAAGGAGGAGTATTGGGTTCCCTAATAAGGACTAATGCACCTACAGTAACATTAAGCATGGTTTGAGACCACTTATTTCTATTTTGCAATGTATTCAAATAGTACTTGTGCCAAGCCTTCCAAAATCTTTGCTGTAATTGAGTAGGTACATTGTTGCCAGAAGGCTAGCCTGTTAGTTTTGGTTTCAGTTATATCAACCTCTGGGTACATTGTTAATGCAGTTCCTATTAAGAAATGTCCCGGAGTAAGATAGCAGTAATCATTAATGTCCTCAGAAAGAGGTAATATCGGTCGTGAATTAAGCACGGCTTCTATTTGACACAGCACCGTGTTTAATTGTTCATACGTTAATGAGGAATTTAAAACAATTCTTTTTAAATGAAATTTCATACTTTTCACAGCTGCTTCTGCAAGCCCTGCAAATACTGGCGCATAGTCGGCAAAGTAGTGATTTGACAGACTGATTTATCTTGCTGGTTCCAATATAAATTTGGTAGATTAAAGTCGCCCATTAAACAAAACTTTGCATTGTCATATTTAGACCGAAGGGCATCGAGCCTATGGAAATATTCTTCATATATATGTACGCCTGACGTTGGTGGAATGTATACCACACCTATTATTAACTTACAGTCGTGTAAAGGTATCATTAAGAATATTTCTTCTATGTTTTTCGACTCCCAGTCATACAGTCTAATAGCTGGAAGATTACTTTTTAAAGCTAAGAGGACTCCACCACCGTCATTTTTACCTGTTAGCACAAAATTTCGATCTCTCCTAAAGAGATTGTATGTCTTATCCACAATTTCCGAATCATAAATGCCGGTCTTTAGCCAAGTCTCCGTTAACGCCACAACGTCATAGTCATTTATTATAATATTCATACGTAAGTCAATCAGTTTCGATCGCAGGCCACCACAATTTTGATAATAAAATATTAATTGAGAGCTAAGCATTACGACATATTTTCAAATATAATGTTATACAAGAAACAATTGAATTTCAAATATAATGTTATACAAGAAACAATATTAAACAGGTATTAAACAGGTATTAAAAAGGTATTAAACATGTATTAAACATGTATTAAACAGGTATTAAACATGTATTAAACAGGTATTAAACATGTATTAAACAGGTATTAAACATGTATTAAACATGTATTAAACATGTATTAAACATGTATTAAACATGTATAAAACATGTATAAAACATGTCTATAACATGTATAAAACATGTATAAAACATGTATAAAACATGTATAAAACATGTCTATAACATGTATAAAACATGTATAAAACATGTATAAAACAGGTATAAAACAGGTATTAAACTTGTATTAAACATGTATTAAACAGGTATGAAACAGGTATTAAACAGGTATTAAACAGGTATTAAACATGTATTAAACAGGTATTAAACATGTATTAAACAGGTATTAAACATGTATTAAACAGGTATTAAACAGGTATTAAACAGGTATTAAACATGTATTAAACAGGTATTAAACATGTATTAAACATGTATAAAACATGTATTAAACATGTATAAAACATGTATAAAACATGTATAAAACATGTCTATAACATGTATAAAACATGTATAAAACCTGTATAAAACAGGTATTAAACTTGTATTAAACATGTATTAAACAGGTATGAAACAGGTATGAAACAGGTATTAAACAGGTATTAAACAGGTATTAAACATGTATGAAACATGTATTAAACAGGTATTAAACATGTATTAAACAGGTATTAAACAGGTATTAAACAGGTATTAAACATGTATTAAACAGGTATTAAACATGTATTAAACATGTATAAAACATCCCAATCAGCAAGATCACGTCAATTATTAGGTCAATTTCGAGTTATTTTAAACGTCGGATCACGTCATATTCTAGGTTATATATCACGTGAAATGTCACAAATTAAACGTGAATCTCGACGTGATCATAATACGTTTAATGTCGTCTTTTAGCAACGTTACGATATCGATAATTATAACGTAAACTAACGTGTTTATATAACGTAAACTAACGTATTTATATAACGTAATGTATGGCATCTCGCGCCAATTTTCGCGCGAGATAGCTTCGGCCAAACCTGCGCTTCCGATGTTAAATTCGTATTACTTTTATGATACATCTGTTTGTACAATACATTAATACAGCACAATGGCGTCTCGGCGTATTTCTTTTAACTTTACAAAAATATTATACCACAGAATTATACAATGTACATGCATAGTCAGTCAGTACAGTACACACCGGAAACTTGCGCCGGAAACAGTTACATTACAAAAAACAGACGAATTTCACTGCACGACACTCTAAGTTGACTTGTTCAATGTTCACTTCAATCCCTTCAATCGTTGCCAAATTCACGAAACGAAACTTTAAACGAGGCGCGCGTTTTTAAACACACCAATCGAAGCACTTTCATTTGGATGACGTTTGCGCAAGTTTTCAACACTTACGATTTTTCTCCATGAGTGATTGGTTGGTGTTGGTTGGTACGTCGTGCTACCAACTACCAATTGACTTGTCTCTTGACGAATGTGTTGCGTTTGCACATTGTTCTGAGCAGTTCTGAGTTTTGCATCGAAGGTTGGTTGCATTGCAGAAGTACAATGAATCCAAAGAATTTGACCCTGATTTCTAGAATTTGTGTGCATTACTTACGGCCGAGCACTGTACAATGCTTGTTCTGCGGCAAGTCTGAACATCAAATATTTCCATGTGCCAAGTTTATGTTAGCTTCTTTCTGTCCAAGAAAGACTACAATTTGCCAGAAACAAAAATTTGTGTAAAATTTGCCTGAATGTGCATGCAAACAAATGTAAGTTTCACTTTAGATTTCAGCATTGTAAACAAAATGACAATACTCTTTTACACTATGACAGCGATCAATTACCTCCAAAGGAAAGCAACAATAATATCTCACTTTTGTCCAAATTATGTAATAAAAATCAAATTTTGTTGCCAACTCCAAAGGTTAAATTAATTTGTAAAACTGTCAAGGCCCTGCTAGATTCAGCACGTCAGTCATTGTTTGTTACATCAAAGCTTGCAAAAAAATAGGAAAATGGCTAGTGTCACATCTTACAGATATAATTGGCATAGCCAATACCGAAAAAACAAAACATTCTTTGCAATTTGAAATTTTTTCATGTGTTTATTCATATATATTGTTAGCTGCTGATGCATTTTTCCAGACATTGCTGCCGCAGCCTGAAAGACTTCAATGCAGTGTGATGCTGCTGGAACCGACATTCCTTCACCCACAATTTGGGCATGTCACGGGCTGTGTATATGTCTGCTTTGTAACGAAGGCTATACATTTACAATTGTTGTCAGATCTTACAACAGATGCATTTTTGGCTAATTTTAAAAGATTTATTGGTCGAAGAAATGTTCCCACTGAAGTTTATTGTGATAACGCTAGTACATTTAAATCTGCCAATACACAATTACTAGAACTTTATAAATTAAATAATTCTAAGGCTTCCTACGCATTAGCGGTTAACCGCAGGGGCGGCAAACCGCGCGGCTGGCCGCTTTTCCAGTTTAATATGCAACCGCCTGTGATTGTACGCACTTAACCGCCACAAAATTTCAACCGCGGCGGTGGAGTGGAGAGCTGCGGCCCGCATCGCGGCTGGCCGCCATCGGCGTTATTTATTATTCGCACTGGCGATTTTAGTTTGCGGCGAGCCGCCGATGAGTTTGTACGTGAGTTGAGCAGCCATGAACTTCGATACAGAGAAATTCATTATTGAAATTCAACAACGAGAAGCAATTTAGAATTGTGAAGGAGCAGCATATAAGAATAGAGATTTAAAACAACGGAAGCAATGGGAATAATTAGTAGATATTTTTGGAAAAGAGATGACAACAGAGGCAAAAACAAATTACGAACTGGCCAAATTCGTTGCGTGTTTCTAGTAAAGGATGAATCCAGTATCTTTTTTTATTTTTCTGTAGTTGTTTTCGGTAGTAAAAATAAATAACACAAGCTACGACGACGGTGTCCATTTTGTTTATGGGCTACGCGCTTTCTTTCGAACGGTCCAACCGCTTAACGCGGTTTCATCGCGGCTGACCGCTATGACGGCCAATCGCGAAGAAACCGCGATGAAACCGCTTTAAGCGGTTGGACCGCTCAAACGGACCGCCTAGGCGGTTAACCGGTAGTGCGTAGGAGACCTTAGTCCCATAAAAATCTTGTTGGTGGTTGGATCATCGTCATCAATTCCAAATTTAATTTTTCGTACTCACCGAAGGCAGTGATCACTTAATCTTCTAAAACCAGTGCCATTTGAAATGAAGCTACCCAAACAACAAGGTCACGTAAGATTCACGTGATTTTAAAGTGATTATTTCTGATATCACGTCTTTCGTTTAAAAATGCCGTTGTTTAAAACGTGACTATTTATCGTATGACGACTTTAGTTTACTAACAACGTCATAAAAGACGATAAATTCTGACTACGTGTCTGACAGTCTTTATTTTGAATTTATATTGTTAATCTTTAAACTCATATTTAAAATAATTGATGTTTGAAAATACATAGAAAATACATATCTTGAAGTGTTTACCGGTGTTTACCCATTAATTTATATAAAATCTACAACGAAGTGTGAATTTGACAGGTAAGTACTTGATCTACTATAAATAGTCCACCGAAACTATTTTTATTTAAAATTTTGTTACTCTCTAGGTACTAGAAAATATATTTATCTATTCTACAATTAAATTAGACGAAAAAACACATTATTCCAAGAAAAAAGGTAGGTATTTGAACCGTCTACGTATTTGAATATTAGACACATTTAAGATGCTTATTGGACACATATACACATACATGTTAGATATATTGAAATAGACCAATCACCGATCGGTATTATGACATGACGCCACGATGATACCAACAGGAACGTGCGTTCTTGCTGCATTCTAATGTTCGGAAAAAGAGTAACCAATCGCTTATATGATTTCATTTCATGCTGTTAAAATGATTGGTTGCATAGTAATCGTCTGTGGTAATTGGTGGTAATTGGTAATAAAGTACTCTGTGATTGGTAATCGCTGGTAATTGCGTTACAAACATGGCAAACATGTTACAAACTTTCTCTTGCTTGTTCTGTTGCTTGCCACACAATTTTGCGTGTTTTTGGTTTTTGCGCTTTTTTGCCCACCTTTTTACCATCTGCGACCTGCTAGGTACGTACAACTATTCACACCTACTCTGCATAATTTCAAATGTGCGCAATGTATATTGTAGCCGAAGAAGAAACAGGCCAGGCAAATCAACCGAGTAACATATTGATTCTAAGTTCCGAATGGTTAACCTAAAAAAAACTGAAGCATTTTGGCCTACTTGTAAGTTGTCACATCAATTTAATAAATTACTCCATAAACACGAATCTCCGAGTCAAGACTGGCAAACAATAAAAATAAAAAGGAAATTTTTCGAATCTGGTAAGAGTTTATTACGATTTCTGATTTTTTCCTTTCCCGTTTTCATGGTTTGGCGTAACTTACATGTCGTTATATTACGTCCACAAAATGTTAGATGCTTCTAGATTTGCTTGAATTTAACAAAGTACCTACTTAGCTCGACAATTTACCAACTTACGTACAAAAAAATAAAAAAATTTGTTACCACATGCTTATTATGTTTTGTAGATCGCACGATCAATAAAAATCAAACAAATCTGGATGCAACATTATTAATGAATTTTGATGAATTTTATATAGGCCTTGTGGATTGGGCTTTGGACTAATTATTGCCCTGATTTAGCACATATTTCTCTAGGGAACAGAAACAGTAGTGTTTATGTAGAAAATTTGACCATATTGAGTATTAATACCTATTTTAGATATCGCTCGCTGTACATATTGTATAGGTAAATGATTTATCTTTCACCCTTAAAACTACACCCTATACCTATAAGTAGGTAAAATGCAGAAAGTTTAATATTTACCTTTTGGTGGGCTTTCCAATGCTGTCTGATAAAAATTGTACTCTTATCAATAATCAATTCGAAATTCGACCAATATTTATATAATTGATCTACCAGTTCAAATAATTGGTTAGGTTAGGTATAGCATGTGCTAATGCGAGAAGCAAAGTGCAGAATGACAGCGAGCCACCAACAAGCCCTACATATTTTTTGTATTTTCGTTAAAAAATATGCATTGGAAAAGTACCTACACCCCTCTTCTTTAAGCCCAAATACATATTTTTCACCTTTCGATCATGCAGCATTGGAAAGTGAACTCTGCCGTAGATTTTAATGGTTGTATGTACATAGCGTAGAAAATATATTACTCTATTCAACCTGAAGTTCTAATTCCCATATAGTAACTGTAGTATCTATACATGTGAATACTAGTATTTATGTTTACTTCCAGATAACTTGATATTGGCAAGAGCTAAAGCCAAAGAAGCAGAGTATAATAGTGATTTGACAGACGCTGGAGAGGCAACAACTTTTAAGAGAATAGTGAAACGGACAAAACGGTATCTTTCTATTAGTAATGACGAGGATGTAGTACATGAAGATATATTTTCTATATTATGTTTTTTATTTTATAGAATTTATTTTTAATCATATATTTAGGCAGAGAACACTTAGCGGTTGAAATGCTATGAGTATTGCATTAACTGATTTTGTATTTTTATTACAGAGGTTAAGTCACCAGTAAGCAGTAGGATTTGTGATTAACCTTGCTCCTCGGGTGTTGCTGGGTCTAATGTGTCTGGTAAATATATATAATATATCATATTTTTATCTTGGTTATTTTTATTGAAAGTTACCAAAATATGGTAAAATAGTTTTTTGGGTTTGTAGTTTTATAATGTGCTTTCTATTTATATTCACAAGTCCGAAGCTGTCCACAATGTTTCAATTACTGCTTTTAGATATTAGATTTATAGATATTCTTTTGCACTTTACAAATTTCGACTGAGTACCTAACTTGAGTTATTGCGAAGCTTTTGTGAAAACAGTAGTGTAAATTTTGTTACAAACTAAAAAGTGAAAAATGTGTTATGTATGACTTGTTATTTAGCGTGCCAATTTGTTGTTGTTTATTAGACATAATTTTAAAAATATCAAATTTTACAGCCTTTGAATACAATTCCATGAAGTTGCTTTCTACGATTCTGGAACAAAACAATCAGATACTTACATGGATAAGATCCCAAAATGACGCAGCCTTGTCAAAGAAACCGTCACGCATTCAATTACCTGTGATCTTTCCTTTAGAAAGCGAAGAAGATTTGCAGCAGCTGGATCTTTTTCTTGTTGATGACAATAATTTCACAGAACTGGTATGGTTTACCTTTAATAAGTTTTAATATTACATAATATTTCATAATTTTACATTTTATTTTAAAAACCAACTTTTTCAGTGCGAATATTTCACCGCATTTGGAGCCCATACATCAACTGGCACTGTCAACCGAATCTTTAAACATTGTTTCAGTAATAAATTGGCAATGAAATTTAGCTACAGAGGAAAAAGAGGAAAACGCCCATTTGAAGCATTGAATATGTGAACGGCTATCATTCGTAAGTAAGAGTTTAATAGTTTTTCTTTTTTAACACTTCATACATAAACCTTAGAATGGTATAAAAATCAAGATGAAGCCTAACATACGTCGGAATGATCAAAAACGTAAGCAATATGTCAGACTCAGTGATTATGAACTATACATCATTATACTTTATTTGAACAAACATTTTGTTAAATTACACATTAAATGTGATTTCAAATTAATTATTTTCTTTTCCAATATGGATTTCACATGCGGGTCACACAAAATTTTACGTCTCAGTAAATAATTCAAAATATCAACTACCTAACTAGTGTATATTTGGTTTACATGGTTAATTTTTTTCCCCCAATTTTAACACAGAATCACTATGAACATCCATATTAACATAAAGTTCTTTTTTTACTATTACTTACATTATTATTTATTTTACAGGTTGTGTGAAAAAAAAATTTAAAATACCAGGTAAAACAATCGAAGACTAATCTAATTAGATCACCAAATAAACATTTGCAACAGGTATGCAATAGAGGTAACATTACAAAAAGAAAACCTGAAGTACATCATTCTGTTTATTCTGATCAGCATTTCAATGGTCCAGTACCTGCTAACTATAGAGGAAAACAATTTTCTAAAATCAATAATGGACATTATATTTCTAATATAAAATCTCTTGCTGATTCAATTTGTTTATTAAGTGACTCTACTGCTTTTCAAATTTTCAATATAATTGTTATGTATAATGATGATATTAAATTAGTAGGTAAAATATTAAAAAAATATGAAGATTTTTTTAATTATCCTTGTTCATCAAAAAAGTTTGGCATATTACTCGTAAGTGAATTATCAGAATTAACAGTGGTTTCTTTAGAAAATATAACATGTAAATGCTTTATGCTTCCATTTAAAGATAAAAATGTTTTGTTTCCATTACGGCATTGTCTCTGATTTGTTTTTCTATTTAAAATATAAGTTATTTATATGATGTATTTAGTTTTATTTTTTCAAATGCATTTTGTAGTAAGTTAAGACATATTGTCGCCCAAAAAATGTTCAATTTTCGCGTTTAATGACCTTGTGCAGTTGAGTCGTAAGATATGTTGAAACGAAAACATTTCGTTGAAAGTTCAGATGTGTTTCGTCCTAGATTATTTAATCCTAGATTATTAACTTAAAGTTGATATAGAACTTAATATGAACCAAAATTTAGATGTTTCTCGGACAAAAATACATCTGAACTTTCTACGAAATGTTTTTGTTTCAACATATTTAACGACACATATTTCGCGTTTTAAAAAACATGTATTTTACGTCGTATTAGACGTTACTAATGACGTTATATTTTACGATATATTCACGTTCTAAAAGACGTATATATCACGTTAACTTCAACGTGATTATTCACGTAAATATATGCGACATCGTCACGTGAATTATCACGTAGATATTCACGTAAATAGACGTAATCAATCACTAAAAAGTGTCGTCAGTAATGACGGCAGCTTGCTACTTGGGTACTGCGCTTTGAGGAATCCTTGGTCAACCAATTTTTGATCCTTGTCAAAGTTTCCTTCATGACGTTGCATTTAGATTTCAGAATTGTTTGACCTTCTTCAGCCATTTTTAATGGAAAATGCAGCCTTTGGATGCAAGAATAAATTTATTTTTAGGGTAGGTAAGTACTAAGTACAACAGAAAAAAATTGAAGTATCAACTCAACTACTTATTACACGGGCTATTTATACATAATATGGTATTGTGCAGTAGGTACACCTTAAAATATTATGGTTTTAACAATTTGGGTGATTTGTGTAAACAGGTAATAAAAACAATGACATAATGGCAATTTACAGATCTATAAAAGTAATGTGAATGGACGCACCTGTAATTTGCAAAACAATTTCAACTCAGTATTTAGTAATAAAGTTTTTGTTACAGTAATTTCGTTATAATTTATGACTTTTTTATTAAAATTATTTCATTGGATAGCTTCGGCCAAACCTGCGCTTCCGATGTTAAATTCGTATTACTTTTATGATACATCTGTTTGTACAATACATTAATACAGCACAATGACGTCTCGGCGTATTTCTTTTAACTTTACAAAAATATTATACCACAGAATTATACAATGTACATGCATAGTCAGTCAGTACAGTACACACCGGAAACTTGCGCCGGAAACAGTTACATTACAAAAAACAGACGAATTTCACTGCACGACACTCTAAGTTGACTTGTTCAATGTTCACTTCAATCCCTTCAATCGTTGCCAAATTCACGAAACGAAACTTTAAACGAGGCGCGCGTTTTTAAACACACCAATCGAAGCACTTTCATTTGGATGACGTTTGCGCAAGTTTGCAACACTTACGATTTTTCTCCATGAGTGATTGGTTGGTGTTGGTTGGTACGTCGTGCTACCAACTACCAATTGACTTGTCTCTTGACGAATGTGTTGCGTTTGCACATTGTTCTGAGCAGTTCTGAGTTTTGCATCGAAGGTTGGTTGCATTGCAGAAGTACAATGAATCCAAAGAATTTGACCCTCAGAACAAATTGTTCTGAGATTTGACCACTAAATCAATTCAAACGTGGGCCGTTAGATTCATCCTTCTACGCGTAATGCATATTCGTAATACCGAAACGATAGCGGTTTTTAAATAGGTATCAATAGATGCTATTGAAACTATGTAATCTCAATAGCAGTTTTTCGTATAGAAACGCGTACCTATTCATTTATCGATTTCATGATTACATGCTTTGCCGGTTTTAGAAAAAGATGATAACGAATGTAGTTACCAATAATAAAATTGGCGCGAGATGCCATACATAATAATACTTGGTGGAAAACTCCCTTAGATAGTTTCACGCCAGAAGGAAAACCCCTAAGTTTATTGGACGGAAAGCATGTTTCTTTAACTGTTTACGTTTCATACCACTCACTCCTAAGTCAATTATGAAATTGTGCGTGCAGCCTCTTCTTGCCTTTACCCATCCCTTACCCTCGCAGGTTCCGCGAAGGACCAGAATATGTAAAATGCTCTGATTTTAGGTCTCGAGAGGTGCGGCAATTACAAAAAAAGTAATAACATTAGTGCACTGATAGCTGGAGACAATTTTTATTATTTCTTTTGTTACAGTAAACCTTTGACTTTTAGTATCAATTGTGAAGAGAATAAGCTCTGCAAAGGAATTCAAACAACACGTTATCTGTAATTTTCTATGAAATTTTTACAAAATTTTTACTTATAAAAGTACATTTTTTCATCTTAAAAGTAGGTACATCTATTACTCGTTAAATAATACAGTCTAGTTAGCTGTGATAGTTTTCCTTTTAACTACGATATATATACATACTCCTGTCATAAATTTTTTCCACACATCCAAAAACAACGGTTTAGCTGGAAGGGGGGGGGGGACACATGACTTTAACGAAAATTAGGACTTTAGGAGTACATATCTCAACAACTGTTGACTTAGATAAAAAAATTGTTTGAAACCTTGATAAGTATCATTTTTTAACGACTTCAAAAAAGAAGGAGGTTTCTCAATTCGACCGTGTATATGTTTTTTTTTATGTGTATTCAGGGATAACTTCGTTGTTTATGAACCGAATTGGATGATTTTTTTTTGTGGAAGGGAGATATCTCCGGAGAAAATCGTATTTTAAAGTATCGTATTTTAAGTGTTTTGATAAAGTACTACTACTAGTACTATTTAATGAAGGTCGGGAGTCGATTTGATGATGGAGCTGAAAGGCAGTCGAGGGAACTCCTCAACGATTTACAGCAATTACCTGGTGTTTGGACTTTATTCATTTCTATTGATGAGATCTTTGCACCCATATGGATTATAAGTGCCATTTCAGGTCTGATGATGGAGACCATACACAATCGAGGGAACTCCTCAACGATTTACAGCAATTACCTGTCATTTCTATTGATGAGAACTTTGCATTCATATTGGTTATAAGTGCCATTACAGGTCTGATGATGAAGACCATAAACAGTCGAGGGAATTCCTCAACGATTTACAGCAGTTACTTATTGTTGGGCTTACTTCATACGGTTCAATGTGCCAAAATGTTCAGTTCGCACAAAAATAATAATTAATATTGAAGTTTTACATAAGAATACCACTACCTACTAGGCATGCTGATGCGTCAATTTGACACAGAATTTACTTTATTTATGAGACAGCGCCGCGATTAAAATGACGTCTTGCTACAGCCAAGATTGTCTCTTCATGAGGGGCACTCCTCAACTGTTAGTAGCACGAACACAAAATTTTGGATATAAGTTAGATAGATGGTTCTAAATGGGTAAGTATAATTTTCACCATAAATGATGATGCACCTAGGATTTGCTCGCACGAGCGAACTCATAAGCGGTTAGTAGACCGGACATTAAACTTTGTATATGAGTTGAATTTAAATAGTTAACTTCTCAACGGTTATTCGAATCGAATTCGAATTTCACAAATATGTATAATTAAGATGACAATCGATAATTATGGTATCATCGAACTGATCCGACGTTGGAGCTGGAAGACCGATAACAGAACCCTTCAATGGCTTCTCGTAAATCCACTGTGGTGCCTTCGGCCGGGCTAAGTAAAATAGGAGCACGGCATGAGGAAAACCATGTCATGAGTAATTAACTACCCAAGCTCTAGGTGGGAAGATGCAGAGGAGCTGGACAGCGATGGTTAGCAAATATACCACTAAGGTACCAACCACTGAGATCTAAATACATACCTACATACGAATAATTTTAGGTATTCTAATACTGAAAACCCGAAAATAAAAATATTGTATTAGTTATTCCTATTATTTATGGTATAACTAATTATATTATATTACACTAAAATTATTTTGAACAACATGGAAACGGTCTTTCTGATAAACTTTGTTTTGGACATTTAGAAATTATAATAAAAAAATAATAAATTATATAATAAGTTTTTTTATTTAATTGCTGTAAACAGTGCCAAGGCCACGTTTCTTTGGGGAACCTACCTACAACATGGAAAATGTCTTTTTGAAAAACATTTTCTCAAGGACTTCCAGCATTCATAAATTATGAAAAATTATTAAAGAATATAAAATACAGAATTTATTTCGTAAACGCTAACTTGTCCACGTCTGTTACGTAAAGGACCTTGATTATGAAAGTTTCTTTACAAAGGGTAAAGGGCTTTGTTTTTTGAAAAACATTTACCTACTATGTGTTCATGTTCAATAGGAAAACTTTTAAGTGACACTGTAAATAATTTTGTGCTATTAAAATAAGTATACTTTTAAGACGTTTCAAATATAAAAAAATGTCAAGAAAAGTAAGCCATGATAATTAGCAAAATGGTAGGTAAAGTAGGCTTTAAATAATGAAAATTTACACAAAACCTTCACGAAATTTATATACACTGCCTCAAATACTATTGCATTCTATTTATTTTATATGAGAGTAAATAACTATTTTGCGCTTCGTATAATTTATTTTTAAATATTTCAAAATTCTCATTATATCGAGTAAAATTAAATAATCCAAAATTTTCAAATTGCTGATACAAAAATTAGTAAATAAATCGATAAAGAAAAGCACCTTATATTGTTTACATTCACATTATGTAAATTTTTAAGTTGGTTTTTTAACTCTAGGGATCAAAAAATAGTTTCAATGAGTATTTGCGTACTTGTGATGCATTGAACACGAATCGCAGGCCTTTTGTTTCATTTTACTTTATTATTGATATTCCTTTTTATAGTTTTTTTGTGATAGAGCAAACATTTGTAATGGATAATTTTTGTACATCAATATATTTTTCCCTTAAATATCGTCTTTCAAAGTGTGAAAATTTCGCTTTCGGGCGTCTATTTCAAATTTCTTTACAGTATTTTTCTTCAATTCTATTCAACATTTCAGTAAGAAGTTCTTAGAACGTACTTTGAGTAAATTTTCATAAGTTAAAGCCAAAGTGTTTTCTCAGAAACTGTGTGCACTTCAAATTTCTCTGTTCCGATAGAACGTTTTTTTTTAATTGTCCAAAATAATTTTCTACGGTTGCGTTGCTTAATCTGCCTTACCTAGTTAAACTTGTCTTTAACGAAGTATGGTAAATATTTCTTAAAAAATACCGATAAAAAACTTTCTTTACAATATGGGTTCTTTATCGCGCCGGCTTTGACTTTATCTATATAATAACAACAATTTTCACAAAATGTTTGTAAAAGAGACTCGATTTATAAATAGGAGAATTTGAATAATTTTGAATGTTTTCCGATGTTTGGTCATCGACGTTTGAGTAATTATTTTTTCCGGTACACTAAGCTTTCAATGTTTCTTTAGCATTAATAACTTTACGATCAATGAATGATGATTTTAATAAAAGGTATTCATTATTACCAATTTAATCTTTTAAAATTTTTTGTTCTTGATTAATATTTCAATTGATGTCTCCACATACTATGTAGGCAAAATGAGCAGAACATTAATTTAAAGGTATTTTATGGCGCTAAAAATTCGATTTTTGGTTACGAGAATAAAGTAATCAAAACAAAAATTCAAATAATCTAACAAACTAGAATTATTAAAAGATTTACAAACAGCATTCAGCATGGCAAACGAAGATTCTACTACAACACCAGAAAATACTGTTGTATTGTTTTGTGTTTATTTACTTCACAAAAAAGTTAAAATCATCTAGGAACTTGAAAATTGACTGAATTCGTGTACCGCAGAGACCATGAAAAATACTGGATAGTATCTATTAGTATTTTTGAGGTTTATAACTCCGATATAAAATTATTTAACACAGAATTCTTTCATTTTTTGAAAGCTGAGCTGATGCTACTTTCGGGAGCATAGAAATGCATTAATGGCAATTTAATAGTAAAAGGAGAAGTTACTTCTTTAATAATATTCATCCTGTTGCCTTTAACTTGCGTATTTTACGTATTTAAAAACAATTGAACACGTGTTATTAACACATAGAGATATTTTTTCCTTAACACGTAACGATAAAATTGTGTTTTCCATTACAAATGAATTGATTCAGTAATTTTACTTCTAAATCGGAACTACCTTTTGATATATTGTAGGATTTATTGCGGATTACTTTCGATAAATTCACTTCGCCGGAATGCATCACTGTTTGAGAGTTGGGGCTTGAATAGTTAATAATTTTGGAACATCTCCAAAATACGGTGAAATTTTTGAATAATAATAAAATTGTTTTTATCTGTAGTTTCATTTTCATTTCATTTTCATGTAGTTTAGTTAATAGTTTTTTGAAATGTTTTGGAATTTTCTTCGTGCTCTTTTCATTCAGAAATAGAATATTCGTTATTTTTCTTGGCATTTTAAAATTTATGTATTTAATCTTTTTCTATTGGTAAAGTTATTCCTAATATAAAATTTTTTACAGGGAGTTTCATAAAATGTATTTTTTTGTATTAATTTTAAAGATATCTCGTTAAAATTTTGACATTTCATCATATTAGGGTTAGTTGATTTTAAATGATCATAGTGATTTTATTTGTTGATGTTATAACCTAAATCCTCAAGAACCATTAATCAGCCTTAAAACCGTAAAAGTACGAATTGACTAGAAGCTCTCTTCTGCGTTTATCGTCTAACCACTCATGCTCTAGTTAGCTCACGTAAGACGGCGAGTTACAGTCCAAGTTTCAGTGCGCGAAGTCCACGCACGCCGGTCTTCACCTCCGCGAAATCTCCGCACGCCAGTCTTCAACCCCGCAAAATTGCGTAATGTCACTTCGACACTAAAGGACATTTATGACTCTATTAAAAGCAAACGCTGCTGTCAAATTAATTTGCTCTATGATTAAAACGATACTGGGATAGTCATAACCTTTATACCAAACTACCAGAACTTACTACAACAAAAATATGTTAAACTTATGAATCACGCGTGATTTTTATGTCAGAAACTTTTAATTAATGACAGTTAATTTGTAATTATGAAATAGCAGACGTTCAGATCCGCTAAACCGCACTAGAGCAGTGTGGTGGATCAAGCTCCAAGCACCCGGGGCGCAATGGGCTGAGAATCGATAAGTCAACAAAGCTACAGCTTATATATTTTATAGACGTCTGTCTATTCAAGCTAATCTCTGAAACAGCTGATCAGATTTTAATGAAACTTTTCAGACATAAAGAGAACGTTGCCAGAAACGACACACCACATAGTGTCTGTTTATCTACACGTCTATCTGTCTATTGGAGCTAATCTCCGATACAGCTGATCATATTTTAATGAAACTTTTCAGACATAAAGAGAACGTTGTCAGAAATGACATACAACTTTTTGTCTGTCTGTATGTACGTCTATCAGTCTATTCGAGCTAATCTTTAAAACGGCTTATCAGATTTTAATGAAACTTTTCAGACATAAAGAGAACGTCGTCAGAAATGACAAACCACATTGTGTCTTTTTATCTGTACATCTATCTGTCTATTCGAGCTAATCCCCGAAACGGCTGAATTTTAATGAAACTTTTTGGAAATAATAAGAACGTTGTCAGAAATGACTCACTAATTTGTATCTATTTATCTGTACGCCTACCTGTCTATTCGGGCTAATCTCCTAAACGGCTGATCTGATTTTACTGAAACTTCATAGGTATGAAAAGGCGGTGGCAAGAAATGACAACCCAAATTGAATCTTTAATTAAAAACAAAAGCTTATGAATATTTTAAATTCAATTAAAATGTAAATCTAACAGATATTGTAAATAATAAATATAAAACAATTAGCTAAAATTCTATTTATACTAAAAAACTAATCTAAAATAACTATTGCCTGTCGAACCCCGCGCAAAGGTCTACATACCTATCTCGCCGCTTTGACGAACCTCTGTGCCAGAAACGACAAAGGTAGGTCACACCCCTCTATCTAAGTCGGTGCCCGAGGCTCCTAATCAAATTTTTGGCTTCGAAACTCCAACAACAGCCTGTCGTCGTCACAGCAAAGAGTACGAAGATATAAGATTGTTCCAAGAGAGAGTATTGGCTGTATTAAGACGGGCCGCGGACTCGTAGTTGAGTTGTTAAATGTTAAAAAGCTACTCTAAACTAATTTTTTCCTTGTAGCCATATACTCGTGTGAAATATCAGATACCTACTCGAGAAGTGTATGTCGTAAGAAAACTTGAATGTGTTTAACTGGTACTTGCTATGCTAACAAACGTCATATATTATAATATATGTTTGCATTTTGCAAGTATGAGCAGAATATAATACGAATTATTTATACTGCCACGTAAATTTAGTAGAAATTAATTTTCTTTTTTAATTGAAAAGAAATGAAATATAGAAGCAGTAATATATTTTTTAATAGAAAATATACATATACTGATTTTTTTTTAAATTTCTCTGTTTTTTGGATTATTGTATTTTTAGCTATTGTTAACTATCTGAGGATATTTCGACATTTTCCGAGCTGATGCCTAACCAATGAAATCTATATGAGTTTACAAACTACAAGTGGTTCAAGGTTCAAATGAATTTTTACACACACGATGTTTCTTGGGAACGTCCTGATTCAGATTATCACAGGCTGTGGCGCACTAAGGCGCTCGCTCCAGCGATCTACAGATGCTACCAAGGAGACAACTAGGGCATCCTACAAACAGCAAGCATACAGATGGTACAGATGTATGTTTATGCAGAAACTAAGGTTGTTTTAAATTTTGAACGATCGGAAAAACATGATCATTTGATTCATTATAAATCGAATGTCATTAC
>CATIXC010000025.1:0-13504 GCA_949709985.1 Luffia ferchaultella | reverse complement strand
TTCGAGCTTTTGCAATCTTTCTCGTTTAATTTTATTGTCTTTTGCTCCCTCGTATCGTCTTGTGCGGCGGACACAACCTTTCGTGCCTAAATTCAATTAGGAAATTCGATTAAGAACATCAAAAAGTGACAATCACATTAAATTCACTTTCACAAAAAATGTCTCCCCGACCGTCTGGCAACAGAACGTCGCACAACGAATTGTAAAAATAAAAAAACTCTGTTTTTTTTTTTCGTAAATAAGTAACAGAATTTAATCGAAAGAATTCGCGATGTCGTCGACCTTTAATTTTTTTCGTTAAACTTTACATTAACAAAAAGAAAAAGTAAGCAACGTTCTATCTAAAAGACTTTTGTTCTTCTCGAAGCAAGCCATGAGAACCTTTTGTGTGGCAAGAGCGATTCCTACGTTTGTTTGAAATCGATCAGAGGTCGATCAAAGTTTGCACTGGAGTTATTCGAACCACGAAGCTTCTTCCTTGCGATACTTGGCCGTATTTTATTGAAGGTTGAGAGTAGAAACGACGTTGAATTTTATGGAAAACCTTGATTCGTTGGTGCAACTTCCGCCCTTAAAATAGGGAGGAATGGAAACTCGTAGTTCAGTAAATAATGAACGCAGTTCTCTTCCGTCACTCACATTTCTATGTGCATCGTCCTTGTGCGATGAGACATTGGGTGGACGACTGTTTGCTCACCTCTGTAAATATCCACTTAACCAAACGTCACGAGTTTCCTCAAGCCTTATCTACTTTCATGTCTACATGTATGCCTAATACCTGCTCGTGTTTTCGTTATTATAGAGAAATGCTGAAAAGAGTGAGTGTGTGTGATATCCATTGAGGACTGAGTCAGTCAATAAATAGCGAGTCTATTGAATTTTTGATATTATGGCACCAGAGTTTTCAAATCCCACAAAATTTTATTCACATATGCTTGAGAGTGATTTCGAAAATGGAAAAAAATCTCGAGCATCGAGTATCGATTGGCCAAGTTGACCCGAAATCATTTCAGAATCCGAAGGATTAAAACGTGTATTTTTGAAAAGAATAAAAAAATTTTCACAATTTGAAATTTGTCAAAAATTTGGAAGGCATTTCGAAATGCATTTGTTGCAGATTCGCTAATATTTTTTTTCTTCCGTTTTTGAACATTTGTGGCGCGCTTTAAATGGAACACTTTCGCGAGCTTGTGGAAGATCCTGGGACAAGTAGACGAGGTAGAAAAAAAGAGAAGGGAAAAATGGGGTGAAAAAATGGAGCACGCGGATGGGGTGAAGAGTTGCACTCTGGTCGCGTGGGACGTGTCGCCACAGGTGTCCTGTTGGGAGCCTCTGTCGTGTTGTTTTAATTGAAAAAGATTATATTTTCTGTACACACAAGTACGTGCATTTGCATTATCGTGCATGGATAAACATTCATCCCACTATTGACAACTAAGGATAACTGTAAAAATTTAGAAAAATCAGTCGAGACTCGGGAGGTTTTTTTTTCTGGTTTCAGGAACATGGACGTCCTCGAGCACGGCAATAAAGTTCTGATAGGGTATAAAAAAGAAAATTCTAGACGGTTGAGTAAGGGTAGGTTGGCAACGCAATGTTTTTATGGATCTAGACTACACGTGCATATATATATATTGAGCGAGGAAAAGAGCAAAACATGCGACACGTAATGCGTGCCAACTGCGATATAAAATACACATGTACACAAACGTATGTATATGTGAATATATATCATATATAATATATAATTATGCAGGTATTCCATGGATAAATATATTATCTTCCAAATTAATCTACCTGAGCAGATGTACCCGAGCTCACGTGATCAAATTTTCCAAGTGTTCTTATTTCGACAATTTCCAGGTCAACTTCACTCCACACTCATGGAGCCCATTGAATTGTTGCATACTCGTCAAATAATGACCCACGTTCTCGAGTTATCTCATTTGCAGAGAAATGTAGAAATGAACTAAACAGTCAGTGACATTCGGTTTTCATTCTTCGTTTAAATGGCAAATTGAGCGAATTGAATATTTGATTTTAATTTTATCGACGCACAAAATTCTTCTTTTTTTTCGTTTTTTTTTCCATAAATTTGGTCGATTTTGCCATCGAATGGGCATTGCATCAATATCTGCGATTGTGAATACCTGATAATTATTGAATTTTTCGACCCTCCGGCCAGGCGAAAATAAAAAATGGAACAAACGGTTGGCGATTGTTTCGGCGTCTCATTTTATTCGTGATTTTTGTTATAAAACACATTCGTACAGTAACAGACGGAGGACGCGGACACGATGATAATCTTCTCTCGTTGGGCTAGCTAGCTCGCTCGCTGCTGCTATACGTCGTTACGCAAGAGCGTTACGGAATATATATGCGTGATTGCTAATTGCCAGATCCGACGCGAGGAATCGCGATACGTATCGCCCGACCGGAAGCGCATGGCGAGCTCTCCACTTGCTGCTCTCCTCCCTGCGCTATGCATGTACTCGCGCCCGTATGTATTTGTATTACACAAACGTAGACATTGTTGTCGAGGATAACTCCCGGGAATTCCACTTTCGGGCGATATACTGAAAATCTATACATGCATCATTTAGCGCGCATCACTTATGCGTCATAGATAAGAATTGAAAATGAGAGGATTCTCAATGAACGATAATATTTTTCTGAAGCTCTTAACTTGCATGATTTTCATTTCTCTCGTCAAGATCGTGGACCTGCTGCTTCTTACATTTTTCAGTCTCGATTAAAGTTTTTGTGAGAATTCTTATCGATTTTCATCCATATTTCAAAATATGATTGACGGAATAAGAAAACAATGAAAAAACGAATGGAGGAATGTGAAAAAATGTGAATAATCGAGAGTTTGTTTTTTTATTTTCTTGAAATGATCTCGTTAATAATTTGCGATTCGAGAAAGCAGAAACGAATCACGAACTCGCACTTCAAATGCATCAGGGCCTGATGCAATGCCGAGGTCGTTTCGGCCAAGATAAAATCTCTCTCTTTTTCAGTGTTTCTGTGTTTCTACGCTGCATGGCGCACTGTGCGTGACAGGACAGAAAGTGTAGCTCGAACACGATGGTGTCGAGGTTCCTCACGCGTGTCCTCGCACGCTCGAATTTAGAGGCACGCATGTCCCATTCGTTTTATTCTAGCAACATATCACGAGGTGCAATTCCGATTGCACTTTGAGTAACTCCTGAAAAATGACTCGCCTCAAGAATAAGTCTCGCAGTCACCGAACTAGAAGAATTTTCATTCAGTTTTTTCTCCATGAATTCACGATAATTCGATTGTGTTCTTTTTTTTATTGAAATAATAAATTAATGATCTTTTCATCATGCTATAAAGATCCGCACGGTTGCGTTCAAGGAAAAATTGAGATGTGCTGGAATGATTTGGGCATATATAGTTAGAGACTTGTCCCTCGAGGCATACAGCCGTTAATTTTTATTATACATATAACAAAAAATACAGCCATATCCCATATCGAAAAAAAGCCATATATTTGAATACGCTACGTATATGCATATAGAAGTACAATAAATAGTTGGAGGTTAGATATCTCGCAGCCTCACGCACTTGGAATTCGCTAATAGGCAGCAGCCGAGAAGAAATCTCCGATGTTGTTTCGAACGCTCGTGCATACACACACGTCGATGATATACTTATATTTGTAGGCTGTTGCGCGAGAGCAGGTGCGTGTGTGTCTTCGTGCGAAGGGGTTGAACAAGATCAGACGTACGTGCCGGATATTTACGAGAGTTCGAAGAGAACGATGTCGGAAAGGGTTTATACAGGCTTTCTATATAGACGTGTATATGTACGCACATACGTATATAGTGATAAAAGTTGCACATACCTACGGGGCGGATGTTCCTCTCGGTGTATCTACTCGCACGATATAATGCCTCGTGCTCTCGAATATAAGACGGGACGCATCGAGAGGCGTTCGGATTTACACGACGGGCTTTGAATTTTACGATCCCAACGAGAGCGGATCACTTCTCTTCTCTCTCTCTTTCCCTCTCTGCTTCTTACTTTGTCCGCCTTTTCCTCGTTTTTTGCTCGCATCTTTTTTTCTTCCCCTTTTTACTCTCTCTCTCTTCTCCCATATGCTCGCGGATAAAAGATACGCCGTTCCTGACTCGCCGTTACCGTCTCTCCGACGATTTTTCACTCTTTTAGCTCGCTCGCCGTTTACCTACTGCAGTCCTCCAAACAACCTGTGTTTTTCACCATGCAGCTCGATCCCATTGCTCCTTGCCTGGCCAATCAACTAATCGCACGAATAAAGCAAAATCGATCCACGATCTATTCTGAACAAGATTTTCCGAAAAATCCAACACATTTTTTTTCTGCCGCATGAAAAAAATACCGCGAGAAAACTTGAACGGAACAGAATTTTTATCGCGCAAATGGCCAATCACTGTTGTTTGTGATCTCTACAGTACGATTTTTTCCAATTTTTCCTCTCTCACGACTCGCGAATTGCGCGCCTCATCGCGCTAGTGCTCGAGCGATCGTCGCACGAAGACTCGCACAGAAGCAGAGAAGCAAAACCGTGAGCCCACACGCATTTAAGCCGTTTAAAAGTCTCCGTCCTGCCCGAGAGAACACCAATCTTTTTCTTCCTCTCTTTCTCTCTCTCTCCAGCGGGAACATCATTATAAAACCCTTGAGTCAAAAAAAGACTCAAAAGACTGGAGGATGCAAAAAAGAGGGAGATTTATTCGTTTCGTAGTTGTCGAAATTGTTTTAAGACTGGAATAGGCTCGAATTTCTGTTTTTTTTTCTTCTACTCACCGACATTCGGACTTGAGATCACGCACGATAATTTCAACTCGCTGAAAAATACCATGGGCCAACTTTCGAAATTTTGGCTTTCAACACACCTGTACACTTAATTTGAAAAAAAAAAAACAAACGCAACTTCCTTTTATTTTTCAGGGGTGGTTTTATGGTTATTGCCCGTTACTGGCCAAGTAAAACAGCATCAAAATAACGTCCGATAATTAGCCGCAATAATCCAATTGGGAATAAAAATTGCATCATTTTAATTAGAATCCAGTAATTGAGAAAAATTAATGACGTAGCAGCATTCAGCATTTTTGTAATGTTTTTTTGAAACTTTCAACGTCCATTTCAGCTTTAATCGAGTTAGTAAGAATCCTAATTAAGAATTTGCACAATAAGATTAATTAATCATCATTTATTTTGCTAACACTTGACTGCTGTCATCCTGAACAGATTTATCTCCATTTTTCGTGATGTTCGCCAAGTATTGCTCGTGAAATTAGTGCGTTAAGTTGAGAGACGAAGAGAAAAATGAAAGGACGATGGGTAGGAGTGATAGAGAGCGCCGCGGACTTTTGCGTCTTGGTGGCAACGACGCATTAGTGTCGGTACTGTGCACCCCCGCGACCATCATTATCTTTCCATGGATGAGGATTCGTTATTATGGTAGGGTTCGGTATACGAGGAGTCAGAATAAGAAGCAAAAAACTAAGAAGGAGCGAAGAGAGAAATGAAGAAAACGAGACAACAGGAAGGAATATAGCAGAGGCTGGCTTCCTCTCTTCGTTTTCATCGTTCTCGGTGGAGAATATCCTCGTGGTAGGTTGTTATTATTAAACCTCTTGGCCGCAGCTGCCGTTCTACGACTATACGTGAAGAGGACCCAGAAGGATATGCGATGACGAAGCCAAGGCTCGAAAATACAGTCCACAATGCACTGTGTGTTTTAGCCCCACTATGTACTTGAAGAAACTCTCGTAATTGTCTGATTGTAAGAGTGTCTCAAATATTCAACAACTTTTCCCAAAATCTTCAATATTCGCCACAGTCTAGAAATTTCCACCAAAAACCAATATCAATGTTTGAACAATTGTTACTTTTGCGAATAATCAATCGACCTATTGATAATTCTCGAAGTATTATAATGAAACTGCTCATCGTGTATGAGAATCTTATCCCGTGAATTCCTCCATGCAGCCTCTTTTTTTCATAAATCGTTTTATCTCGCATTTCTGTGTAGGATAACGCGAGTTATTTGCCGGAGTCACGAAATTAGCACAAGACATCAGACCAGAGAGTAAGAAAACGGAAGAAAATGTTGCGCGGGTGCGTTTATCGTCTTTGGAAGCGAGGATGCTGTGTGCATGCTGCACACCCGCACACTTTCTCTCTCTTACTCGCTACAACGGATTTTCCCCTCCGACCATATTGGTCCCTCCGAGCGTTTACTCCTCGAAGTCGTACGGAAAAAGTGATGTTATTAAGCCGCGGTAAAAGTTTCCTGCGCATGCACTTGTTCTTCCTCTCGTGCGGGCTCGTTTAACCCTTCTCACGCGTATTCCTCGGCATTGCATATACAATCATAGAAGCAAAAGTATTGACTCTCATTGTTGGGAGGAAAAAAACCGAGTCGCATCATTGCGCTCGTCAAATTTTATTTCGCACAAGCCTTTTTTCGTGCTGGAGCTTCATATACATACAAATATTGTGGTTACGTATAGGGAATTATAATAAAAATAATAAACCGAGTCTGTTGAGCTGCGTCAACGTTGAACCTTCTGCTCGGGGTCCGGTACTCGTAGATACTGCGCTCCGAGAGAGCGAGAGGGAGAAAGAGAGAGGCAGAGCGCTCCACCAAGCTCGCTAGATTAGTTCATTACTCGGCAGCAGGCCAGGCCAACACAGAGAGCAACCTCGTGTCTTCCGTTTTTGCCATAGCGTGGAAATAGATTTGTTGCAAGATCGGCGTCATAGACTCGTTCTCTCTCTCTCTCTCTCTCTTTTTCTCTTCCTTGCGATGCATGCCTCCTTTGCTTTTTTCCTTACTCATCCGCTGTCTCACTCTCCGAGCCTGCGTTTTCTTGCGTACGAGCCATGCAATATACGTTTTGTAACAACTACACAGACCTTGGCTTTCTTTGCTCCATGTCCCCTCCTTTACTTGCCGTTCTCATCTCAACATTTCCCTCTCTCTCTCTCGGTCTCTCTTTATTTGATACGAGTGTTTTTCCATCTTTATCTTTTGCATCTTTACTAGGACGTCTTCCTCTTTCATTTTAACACACAAACATACGCGGAGAAAATAGGAAGTAACTGCGGATCTTGGCAAACACCTATACACTGCTGCTTCTCGCTCGGTTGGCTTTACGCCGATCGCCCTTGCTCAAAATCGCGTTAACGCCGGGTGGTCCGGACTCCAGCTTCTCCAGACTTCTCCGTGCGAAACTCTGCTTCCTTCTTTTTTCTCTACTCTTTATCCTTTTCTTTGCGTGAATCTATCTCGCCCTCTCTCTCCCTCCTTCTTCCTCTTCGCTTCCGTGGGAGTTTGCGGAGCTTTCAACTTTTTCCTCGAAACTAATATTAACGATTTTTTCAATGCATGTATTAGAATCTTCACGGGTTATGATTTTTATTACCGATCGACAAAAAAGTCTCGAAATCATAGCTCCGAACGATTTTGCTTCAATCACGATTTACCCTCATGGGAAAACAATTCTTCGCCGGAGAATTATTGCGTTTGCAAAAAAAAAAAAAACAATGAACTTGAAAATCAAGGCAACCATTTTTTTTTCAACGAATACGAAATATTTAGGATCACTATTATCTAAGCACATAAGGAATTGCGTCTCGTTTCTTGTCGCCCCATTTTTCATAGCGCTTCCGGCATGAACTTTGCTGTGGAGAATCGTTAAATCATTATAATGTTGTTTGCAGGATTTATTCACGTGGTTTCTAACAATTAAAAATACGAGAGTACGCTACGATGATAAAACAGTTGATGGATCAATTAAACAAAGTTGAGACATTAAGCGAGTCATTCAAGCTCGAAATTAGTCTGAGTTTACATAATTGCGTTCAACGTCACAAAAACGAGAGAGAGAAAGAAAAAAATAATCGTAAATCTTAGTCGTAAAATCAAATTATGATACTGAAATGATATTTTGTTGAAAAATAATTTATTACTTTAGGAAAATCATTTCGAGCCCATCGAAATGAATCAGACACAATGGCGAATAAATTGTTATTTTTAATAATTGCAGCCAACGTCACCGAGAAGATAAAAAAATAATGATATCCAATTAGAAATTATAGTTTGTTGAGAAAAAAATGAATGACGTGAAAAAGTGCATTTGTAAAGGATTGGAATTAATCGTGCTTAATTATTCCGCAAAACGTTAGAAAATCTTAAGCTCCGGTGGATATAATTATTGTTTGAAAAAGTGATCCTTTCGATTAGGTTTGGTATGTGAGTGTAGCGGCGATCGTTGAAGAAACGATCAGACGTGTGTGTGAACCGATAATTTATCAATTAAGCCATTTTGTGCCCGCCCCGCTGCAATATGCGCTCATATTAATACCGGCGCAAGAGAAACCAAGTATGCCTCCGAAAAATAAGAAAAGTACGAACGAAAAAGGAAGAAAAAAATTCTATACACGGCTAAAAAGTACCAGTCGAAGGAATTTTCTTCTTTTTGTTTACGCTGATAAACTATCGAGTTGATGGGTTCTCGTAAACGGCTTTATACTCACGGGATATCCCACCCCTCCTCTCTCTCTCGCTCTTTTTCTCAACGAGTGCAACAACGCTCATGATTGGCGTGTGCATCAAAAACTCTCGTGCCTTTAACGAACACACTTCTATACGTAGCATCGGCGTACAAATAAACGCGTGCATATCATCACAAAAAGCTCATACACGCTGCAGACACAAAATGTCTAACGAAGAAAGCGGCTCGATTCCTGTTCCCGAGATTCATCAAGTTACGCCCTTACTCTCGACACTCTCCGATATGCGAAGAGTTCGTCGGGGCTCACTGGTGTGTCCCTTTTACTCTCTACCGTTGCTCAACCTCCCTTGGTCATTATCTTGGCACTTTTTTGTTTTCGATTTTTTTTATACCCTCTTTTGCCTTTCTTCGTCTCTCTCTCTCGCTCTTCTCCTCATGGACCAATGGATGCACGATATTACGCGCGTATGTACAGTTACGTGCACCCGTATGCCGATTACGTCGACGTTACACCGTAACGTCAAGCCCCCTCGATCCTTTTTCTGCCTCTCGCTCTTTCGGATCGTCATCTCCACCTTTCTCTCCCGCTCTCTCTCTCTCTCTCTCCCGCGGCTGCTCTACGAGCTCCGGATAATAGCGCGATGCTTCAACGGAGACACGTTATGACTCTGCTGTACTCCTGTTAAATAAAAGCTGACGTAACGTTGAAAATCCATCGAACGAACTCGTACCGAGATTTGAAACTGTGACGTTTTTTCGTACTCTTTTGAGAGAAAAAATATCGTTCAGCAATTGACACAGCAAAAACCGGATGAAAAGTTTGATCTAATTTTGTTATTCATTGTGAAAACTCCTCAAAGTATTAAGAACCGTTAGATTTTAGCACGTGCAAAGCAAACGAGGTGCGACGAAGGTGCATGATCGAAGAATTTGTGGTTGTAGAGAATCGTTTATTTTTTGCTTGTTGTCGCGTCTGCTCCTCTTATTTCTCTCGCGTTCTTTTAATCGATCGTCTGATGAGGAGACTCGGTGGCGCGATGAACGTCCCGAAAATGGGTGAGGTGGAGCTCGTTTTCGTCCTGTGGTATCCGGCAAAAGGGTAACGTGGTTATCTGCTGCAACGTTCGATGTGCTTACCAATATTCCCACGGAAGAGGGTGGTTGCGGGCTAGAGAACGACGAGAGAACGATGCCAGGGCGAAAAGATAATATAGAGATATACATATTATAGGTAGTTGAGTACAGAGAGGAAAAAGGGAAGGTTGGTAAGGAAAGGGGCAGGAAGAGATGAAGGGAAGGCTCGTTTTTCGCCAAAGTGCTTATCATTATCGATTCGGCTCTACTCGTGCACTGCTACTCGTCCTTTTCCTCTTCATCTAGCTCTCTCTTGCTCTCTCTTATTCCCATCACCGAACGTTGATACGCAAATGAGAACGTATTGGAAGGAGGGTTGGTGCACATGGCCTCGCAATTTCATGGCAACGAACGAGCCCTCTGAATTACCGAATATGCTGGTACCCACAGTACTGCATCCTTTTGATTAAAGAGATAACCCTCACGTAACTGCGACACTAAATGAAGAAAAAAACTACGATTTTTTCTATTCCACTCAGCACACGATAACTTTCGGTGTTTTCTTGTGTAAAAAGGTCCAAATTTCTTAGTCAAAGCTCATTATACTTAAGCTCGAGAAACAACCACAAGATTTTGCATGTGACAAGATTTTTTTATCATTAAACATCAAACGACCGCGTGGAGGACTAATCATTTTCTTTTTTTCTTCGCTTTTAATTTTCGGCTCCTTTTAAATTGACATATCGAACTTTTCTTCAAAATTGAGATTCCGCATCGACGACTATCCTTTCACCAGAGAGAATGCAAGACAAAGAAAGGGAGAGAGAAATCCGGTGCACGATTCTCTCTCTCTCTCTCCTCCCTCTTTCTGCCTCTCGTTGTTGAGTACCAACCGGAAGTAGTAACCTCTCGGTCCATTAATTTTCGTTATGGGATGGCCTGGTAAATGGGGCTCTAGCGGCGAAAGCCATTCAGCTTCTGTCTCTGTGTGTTCTGATGCTATATATACGCTGGATCTGGACAAAGTGGTCCAGCGACGTTTACGATTCCGCGCCACACGCGGTAACTTCCCTTTCGGTCTGTACTCCGGCAAAACTCATCCGGGCTTTCTCCCTGTTTTGTTCAACGGCTTTTCCCCGTCGCCCTCTCGTACCGACCGACAGAGAGTGTGAGAGAGAGAGACTTTCGCGAGAGTTTACGCGTTTTAACGCGTGATTTACGGTCCCGTGAGTGCCAACCTGTGTCGACGAGGGAGGATGACCCAAAAATGCCAAGTGTGCCGCAATAGTCCTCGAAACTTCGATTTGTGTTCATGTACGTCTCTTCACATAATAAAATTGTAGGGCAACGAGTTATACTTGTATTTCATGAATTTCCAGTAAATTTCGTTGCACATTTGCTTTAACGAAACTAATTCGGAATATGTTTCAATTTCGAAAAACTTTATCCGCGTTCCGAACGTTCATTTGCTTTCCGAACAAAAAAAGAACGTTTTAAAATCGATCAAATGAACGTATCAAGCAAAAAACCCTTAATAAATTTTGAATTTTTATCCGAAAAGCAGCCAACGATACGGCATCGTTTGAAACTTTGAATTTCCATTACACAACTTTTTGTCAATCAACAATCAACGACCCACGTACTTATATTCAAAATATCGTCGAAAAAATCAACTTTAATCCGAATGAAATGCATTTGTTCCCGGAAACATTGCACGTGAATGCATCGTTGGTTAAAAAGAAGTGCATCAGTTGCAAAGATTCGAGAGATTTATCTGGAAATAAAAGAAATGGTTTTATAGAAAATGCTGGTATCGTATTACGGTTAAATATATGGTGTGTGTATAGGTAAAATACGTGGAAGAATTATGATATCGCTTTATGGCATAATAACAAGTTTATTAACGAGAGATACGATGCGAGAGATCACGCCCTCGAACTCTTCGGACATGACCAGGCTACAAGGTACAAGACTTTTCGCTCACTTCGTTTCCTTTTCCTTTTTTTCTCTCCTCTCACTTGTACTTTGATTAATTTCACCTCATGATCATATATAGAAAGTTTCTCCCCTCCCTTTGACGCTTCCTTCTCGCGAGAAAGATCGCAGAAGGTGTAACGAGAGAGAAGCCGCCTTACAGCAATAATACAGAGGACGATGTTACAAGACTCGTTCGACAAGCCGAACGAGCAGAGGCGGCACGCCTCTCTCGCGCTCTCTCTCTCTCTCTTTCTCTTTCTCTTCATCGTCTCTATACTTGTACGCGGTACACGTCTTCTCGGATGCTGTGCGAGTGGCAATTTTTTGTTTTCTCAAAGTGTCTCCTTTCTTCATTCATTCGTCGCCCTTATATTTGATCTACTCAAATTTTCAAACACTCGCGTTCTCATTTGTTGCAATTTCATTGCACGAGCTTGAACATTCTCCGACAACGTAATTTCAGTGAATCTCATCGTGGAACAATTAGAGAAATAATTAGTCAATTTTTTGATCGAAATGAGACTTGATTTCGGTGTTTTAATTTTTTTTTTGTTTTTTTTTTTTTTTTATTGTAACGAATATTGTAGTACGCGATGAAAAAAGAAATGATTCGACGTTGCGTTAACGTAGTCATTATACTTGCATTTTCTTCGTTTCCGATTTTGCGCGGACCTTGGCGTGAAAATTGCGTGGGAACCGGTATTCCGGTGACCCCGGCAATTCGCATCATCGTATACACACTCACAAACTTGTATATATATTTATATATGTAGCGTGAGGTGTTATATTATATAGCGTATAGACGGTGTGTGGCAAAGGTTAACCGATCTTTTTAACGCATTCTTAGAGCTAAACGGTAGTGTAAAGACCGTTCTATAAGCGGTCGTACACCATACCCGAGCGGAGTATTAATAACAAAAAAAATAAATGAAAAACAAGAAAAAAATGAAATTGAAAGAAAAAAATTGCGGGAGACTTTATACAGAGAAAGAGAGAGATTACTGCACGAGATCGTACGTCACCTTGTGACGCTTATAAAAAAAAAAGCACGACAATCGTTGGGAATCCATGTCTCTGTGAAATAAATCGGGCGATGCGTTCGTTATTTATTGATACGGAGGCATTCGTACACTCGTTTTTAAACGCTGCTTCTTCCACCATCGTATTGATCTATTGATCTCAGCTATTTTTACCCAAGAGAAACATCCGTATAGTCTCGTTATTTATTGACAGACCAATGCCTATAGAATTATACGTAGAACGAATTAATATCCGTAGCACAAATGATTGAACATTATTTTTTCTCTATCGATAACAAACTCGTGTTTCTTTCGATAAATTCATTCGAAAAATGTCCCGAATTTTGTAGCTTTTATCCGCCGCGCGATCAGGAATCTTCCTGGTTCGTAAATTTTTCCTGATGATTGAGTCTTCATTTTGGAATTTTACGCCGCTCCAAATAACGTACAAAAGGCGATAATTGTACGTTCCAAAAATAATCGAAAAGTTCATGACTTTCTGATTTTCTAACCACGAAGAGAAATTGTTCAAAAATGAATTAAATTATAACTTTTCTTTTCATGGCATTTCGCCTTGTCGACCAAACGCTCGGCTCGAATCACGAAAAATATAAATAAACAAATATGAAAGAGGGACGGGGGGGGGGGGGGGGTAGATTTTTATCTCATGAAAGGCGCGAATAGAAAACACGCAGGTGCGATCGAAGCGTGATCGGCGTGTACCTGCGGCAATCACGAGAACGCGCTAGGCAAAACTCTCGCGCTCGCGCGAGTTCTATCTCATTTCGTTGGAGCCTTATACTCGCGTTCGAAAGTTCAAGCAGGCGATTCTAATGACGTGGGAAATGCGCGCGCTAGCCTGTGTGTTATATATGTACAGTGCCTTCATTTAATGCCTGG
>CATIXC010000024.1:0-21331 GCA_949709985.1 Luffia ferchaultella | reverse complement strand
CTGTTGGTATCTTTTATACCTGCGAAAATAGGTGGAACGTGGAAATAGCGAAAAGAACACAATAAAAAAAAAGAAAAAAGCGTAGATAGTATTCGTTGGTGAGAAAAAGTGAAGTAACTGAAAGAGACTTTTGCAAACAGCAAAAAACAAGGAGTAGAAAAGTTATCCTCGACCAAACACATCGGAGGGAAAACAAGCGTGCAAAAAGCAACTCGTGCGATATAAAATTCTACGGGAATTGATTCCATTTGATTTTAATTCCCTTTGCTAACACAAAGTCTGCATGAGACGAATATCGACGATATTTCGCCATTTCACACTTTATTTACTTTCATTAATTTGGTGCTTCATTATCATGACTCTGAGATTAAATAATGCGGAATTTGTTCACGCAATCAGTCCTGCCTCGGACTCAAAACATTCATGCCTTATGGATGATTCGCCAGTTCAGTGAATTGTGTTACGCGATTAATATTTTTAGGCAAACAAAAAAGACACAACCGCGAACGACTTGAAATCGAGCTCTGCTCCCACAGTTTATTATTTTCCTGTGTAATTTGCTCCGGGGCGAAATGTGCCAGTTATTAGAGTCTTTGGCTCACATGATCACACAGTGGTTTCCACTACTCATGTCTTCCTTTTTACGCACGGTGTCCAATTGTATTCTCGAGGCAAGAAATAGTCTGGGCTCTCGTTTCTCAAACGCGAATGCCAGGAAATAACTGAGCAAACTGAGAAATGTGAAATGAGAGCGACAGCCAGATGTGTATCTTCACTTGTGTGTCTGTGAGTATGTGTCAACGCCGGGCGTACATGTCTGTGGCAACAAGACGATGTCACAAGCTGGAGAAAGAGAGAGAAAAGGACGAGTAATTCGAATGAAAGCAGCAAAGATGAAAAAGACTGAATGAAAAATGTAGAAAGCAAAGAAATCAAGAAAATTAAAAAGCTTAATTATTTCACTGTTAATTACACATTTTCATCGATCACAGCGATGTCGTCTCAAATCCACGAAAGTTTAGACGAAATGGTACTTGAGGCGCGATATGAAATGCTAACGCGATTCATCAAAACGCAAAAACCAGCATGCATCGAAAATTTTCAAGAATCGAATAAAAACTCGGAAATGAGGCAGGAGGAAAATATTTTGTTCCGCGGATTAGTCTCAATTATTCGTGCCTCCCGTCTATTTGATTGATGTTTAAATAATGTTATTGCGTACAGTAAGAACAATAATAGCAATAATGTTGACAGAAAAAGATGAGCCTGAAGTTTGCATCGATGCAATGCCACGAAATTTAAAAAAAATTCAACCCCCTGGACGAGGGTGTTCCGGAACGAATTTTTTTATTTTTAAATTTTTTCCTTACCTTTTTCGGACCTCACGAATCGATTCGTCAAATAAAAAAGTGACGAATGATTTTTTTTTTCCATTTCGTGGCATTGCGTCGATGCAAACTTCAGGTTCATAGAAAAAGCGAAATTGTCCAGATAAAACCTCGTTTCATCATCCGCGTCTACGACGTATGCGGGGGTGCGTTACAAGTTTCAGTTCCATTTCGATGTTAAAACTAAGAAAATCCATTCGTTTTGTTGGCTCAAAGTACTGCGCCGTGCGGCCATACTTTGGGCATATTATTGTTTATTTTCTCACTCGAAACTCTCTGCTCTCTTCTATTTCTTCTTTCAGCTCATTCTCATTTCAACACCGCACTCGCTAGATTACCTCTTTGTTTCACGAAGAGTAGTCCCTGATGCATGGAGTTTTCTTCCGTCATGCAGAAAGTCAACGTGAATTTCAACATCACACCGCGAGCTCCGAGGAGCTTCTGATTTCTTTTTGAGGAAATGAAAGCAAGAATTCGCTGTTTCTATTCTCAGAAGCCTACAGACGTTAGTTTCGCGTTTTAATTTTGTGGAAAACTACTTGACACTGTTGGGCGAGCATGAAAAATAAAAATGCTCATCAGATCTTTTGATGTTATTATTAAAAATCGAATTCTCACAAACTTTCAGTTTTCAGTGAAACTTTTGAGCGTTTGACCTCTGACGAGCCTCTGTGAAACCCAAATTGTCAATTGCCATTCCTCTTCGGCTGAAAACGTTATGAATTTTAACTCGATCGAATCCAAATTTCGCCCGCACAGCTCAGAGCAAAGATCTAATAACGCTAATGGCCGCGTATATCTAAGAGGAACGTAAATCGCAGCACATTACTTCAACCCACTTTTTACATTAATTATTTAACCCACTCAGGAAAAACTAATTCCAGTCGGGGAATTCATAAACTCTTGTTTCTCAATATACTTATATAGCGGATATCAGTTTGGTTCGGCGAGAAGCTCCGTCGTTTATGGCTTCCTTAATTGGAGGACGAGCATTCCAGCCCCGAAATCGTCTGACCTAAAAGAGGTTGAGGCGAGTAATTCTGCTCCGTCTCGTCTCTCCCATCTTTATATAGAAGCGGGTGAAGATCAGTCTGAACGATGAATCCTGTCGCTGGCAGGAAAGGTTCGCAGTTCGTACAGGGAGCACTTTCTTTGGTCAAAGGAAAAGGATTGACCAAACAGACGAAATTGAACGTTCCACCATTTTGCTGAATCGTTTGCGACATTCGATCCCAACAATTTCCTCCAAGAGTTTTGTCTCTCTGCTTTTCTGGGCTTTCTTCGACTTTTGCTTTGCCAAATTGATAAAAACCAGCTCTGCTGTTTTTCGAAATACCTCAACATCATTTCACCGACAAGAACCGTTACATACACGACCAAAGGAAAGAAAGGAGTGGTCACGTAAAGGCAGCATTGAATTTTTGCTGAATAAGCTTCGCCTCGAAATATTGTCGTCTTGGTATTAGCCCTTTCATGCGTTTATTTGTCCATCACAGGCTTGTTACATTTTCCAGGATTATCCAACCGCGCAGCAGGAATAAACGACAGGAATCGTTGAATGACACACGTAAAAGTATGGCACTCTATGGCATCTTATATTTTATATTTATGGTTATTCTCCCTTTGCTAACGCTCAATAATCGGAAAAAGAGATATAACTCGTCTGCAGTGCTAATTACAGAAAGTATTCCGTTGCAGACAGTCGTAGAAGTATGAAAAAGATCTTTTTTTCCTAGGAAACCGATGAATAATTCTAGTAACCTCGCCTGAACGAGTTTTGCGCCTCTAATTAGAATGCTACTCAGAAAAAAGGAGGAAGAAAGTTATCCAGGAATTCCTCGTTTACCTCGAAAATTGGCGTTAAATTCTACCTGGATTCTACTCTTTGTTCGGACGCTACAACCATTCGGTTGCAATGAGCTTCTTTTCCTGCTCGCCCCATCTCTCTCGCTCTCTCCCTCCTCACTCTCTCGCCCCTTTGTGCATTCTCTCTCGTTCTCTCAACAACTCTCTTACGCTGACATACTTTCTGTGCTTTCGACCTCTCTTTTGCTCGCATTTGGAATCTCGCGCGTAAAGCCACTCTCGAGTTTTAATCGTTCTCTACAATTATAGGTAATGGTCGAGCGAAGGCAGGGCATTTGCTTCACGGCGTGAATCAAGAAGTAGGAACATAAAATGACATTTCGTACAATTTATTATCGTTTTTTCGGTGTCCCAGAGCTTGACGAGCAATAACGAAAAACGAAAACTTGTTACGCGATCGAAAACAATGAATGGAAATCGAACGACAGCAACTGCTCTGATTTTTTTAATCCACCGGCGTCGAAGGATTTTAATAAAAAAATTATATCTTTATTGAACACTGTGACACATTTGTTTCTTTTTTTTTTCTTTCTTTGATTCGAGCCGGGATTACTTTGTAAATGTGTGCTCAGACGTGGATCTGAGATCGTGACTACTGCGGAGCCATTTAGAAAAGTTGAACGTCGAGTCTGCACGATGGTCGTCGCTGGGACCGCCACGGAGATGAATAAGCGAGAATTATAAGGATTTTCTTGGTGTTTACAACGTTTTGGAACACTGCAAGCTCCGAACGCAATAGGGTTTATTATAGAAAGGGAAAATTCGCGTTATATCTTTGCGTCTTTCCGTCCTTCGCTTGTAGTACGTGTGCAAAATCTCTAGTGCCGTTTCTTCGCTACCGAAGCGGTATATCCGCTTACATTACGCTGCATAATTCATAGAGACTGTCATAGAGGGGCGCGAGCTGTATAATGGGCCACTGGACATTTTGGCTGGATCCCGCTATTGTTCCAGCTGTAGATTGAGAAGAGAACCAGTGCCGACGTGCTTCTGGACATTAAAGGGGCCAGAGCTATGGTCACAGCTTTCCTCATAGTTACACCCACGCGAAAACGTATATATGCGGTGAACAAAACCTCTCGACTATAGCGTCGACACGAGGATCTGTACCGACGCCGCAGAGTATCTGAATCCACATGGACCAAGTGAACCGTTAACTATTTTCATCCCCAACGAATTTCACCACCTTTAATCAGTCTTGTGCATTTTTCCATCTAGTTCACAAGAAACTACGAAAAACAAGAGTCGTTCACGATCGAGAATCGTTTCAAGTAAATAATCACATTATTTTTGTTGCATTTCGTATAGATCAAGATTTTCGGAATGGACTATGAAAGGCACCGAGGCTGGAAAATTATTGAAAACTTGCAGAAATGGTGCTTTGCCGTAACTATTACGACGATAAATCGACCATTTGATCCTTTTCGTAACTATTAATCAGATCAGGCTCCATGAGTTAGTTGTTTCGAACGAATACCATCTTTTCAGATCTGCGAAATGTTGCAGTAATTCAAAAGAGCTCGGAATTGAATATCGCGAGAGCAGTCCAGTAAATTCCGGACCAAGTATTCTGAGACATTCGTCATAAGTTCGTAACGGCACGTCGTTGCGATTAAATCCAAATGCTCCATAGATTCAGTGGAGATTAGAATGGGAGAGCAAAGAGAGAAGACGAGGCGGGACATTGAGAAATATCTCTTCAAGCGAGACTACAGGATGTAATTAATTTGCGGATCTTCGTCGTGTCTCGTATATACAATATTCTGTACCTCAGAGAGAACCATACGTCAGAAACCCTCGAAAAGGTGTTGAGTGAATGAAGAAGCAAGACGGACGTTGACACGTCTTGAAATTGAGAGACATTTTACAACTTTACGAAGAGGCTGCTGAATATTCGACTAATTTGATGAAAATTAATGGCAATCAATGCGTCGACTAATTTGTGATTTGCTCTCATTGTTAAATTAAGTGTCGCCCGGGGTAGTGTGGAATTTCGAACAATCCGATGCGGAACTTTGATTGGAGACTAATCGGCCGTTCTAATTGGATTTGTTCGAATGGTGCTGCTATTGATCCATAAACATAGGAAAAGATTTGAGGGCATGAAGGAGCGAAATAGCTCACGGAGTTTCTGCCTATGAGGGTATTATTTCGACCGCCGATTATCTGGTTTTTTGTGGCTCTTGGCATTTGCAGAAAATCGTGCACACAGTCATGCCTTGATCCAAATTCAGAGATCGGCACGTTTTCCCCCGTTCGCGCCACGTATCCTGTTATAACGTTTTGTTTAGCTGCCAGGATTTGAGACTTTTTTGAGGGGGAATTGCTGCTTTGAATGGCGAATAAGCCACCAGGCTTCGATATATATGATCCTTCGTATCCTTTTTCTTCCTCATTCTGCTTCTCTTTCCCTCTCTATCGCGTTCGTTCCGTCACGGATACCGCGACATTTTCTCGTACTCTCTCATTCTTCGTCACACTCACCCAACACATATCCACGAATTCAGGAGACAATACTGTGCGGACACTTAAACGTATCTGTGTATGTGGAACTTCTAAGTGTCCTGGATAGTGATTTAGCTTTCTCGTGCACTGCCCTCTCTCTCCCTCCTCCTCCAGCATGTCGCCCCTCTAAATCCGTTATGCTCTCAATGTCACAGTCGTTACAAAGCAAAAGGTCGTAATTCCTTAAATTTCGGGTGATCGTGACGATCGTCATGCCCTTTTGAACCTGAGGTATCGATATCCGTGTATATGCAGCCGTAACAAAGTATACATACGGTGTCGTTGCATCCAAAGATTCGTTTTTCGGGTCACGAGTTTCTAGAGCTATCACCCTCGGTCTAATTTTTCCAGGCAGTCTGTCCTCGTTCTCGTATATAGAACGTAAATAATCATTATAAATCACATTGAACGCGAGCATGGATAATATTTTATTTTTATGTTCAAAGGATCGAGCAGGAGGAAAAAATGTTCAACGGGTTTCTTCTAATTTCGGTTACGTTTTTTTTTACGTTTCGAAAATTCGATTCCGTGTTATATAATTTATCATTGAAAAAACACTATTGTAAGTAGTTTGAAAGGTGAGAAGTTGCGACTGCTGAAAATGTCGTAATTTCGGTATAACACGCTCAACGTACAGTGAGGATCTTGCGAAAGAATCTGTTCCAAACTATCTAACCTCGAGAACCACTTTTCTTCTCACCTACGACCTCGCTATACTTCATTCTCACGAGGAAAAGCTTGCCTCCACCTCAGGGAATCCCGAGTTCTTTCAGTGTTATAGTTCTGGACAAGCCGTTATGTTCCAACGTGGAAGATTCTTTTCTTTCAGCTTTTTCTCCCTCTTTCCTCTTGCGCGCTTACCATGGCAATCTGTCGCTCTCACTCAACCGGACTGCGTCCAGAGGTCTCTTTATATATTTCCGACTTTATTGCTACCTCCAGATTTTTTTTCAAACACCTTCTTTTTCATCTTTTATCTCGAAAAGCATTTCAATCTTTTTATATTTCTCATCAGTCGGTTTTTATGACGTCTGAGGGGAAACGTAATTGCTACTCCGTGTACAGTCGGACTCTTCGATGAACCGTATCCTGTAAATATACAGCAACGCCAGCCACATTCAGAAAATACTCTGAATCCACTGTGAAAATCCTGAAAATATATCGAACAGTACTTCACCTCTCCAAACGTAACACATTGCGTCTCCTATCGCGAACACTCGACCGAAGGTTCAATAAAGCCCACAGCTTCGCAGGTAATTGGGTCTAAGCATTTGAGACGTTTATCAATACACGCGACGACAGATATAATGAACTCGTCGACGAATTAACAGATTCGGCCTCATTTGGTAGGCCACGAATATTGCAGCAGGGTGAATACGATCATGGCTATTAGACATCAAAGTTGATTTATGTTATGTACTCCAGCCAACCTTACAGCCGGTATTAGTCGGAATATGTACGGTTCGTTCTAAATCAATGCCAACCGGCTCTAAATGTGTACACCTGTTTGCCATGTCCATATACACATGTTCCTTGTCGTCGATGGTAATATTCTGTATGAGAACCCTCTCGAACCAATGTTTTCGAAGGTTATATTGGTAAAGTGGGTGGCTGAGATTCTGTAGGGTTGTAAAAGGCGAGGTCTAGTCCTCGCACTCGTTTCAAAGCTGTGTATGTATTCGTATACACTGTGAATATTACATACTCTCTATCTCGGGGCAATCATCCCGTTAACGGAAGTCCTTAATAGACTCGTAAAATTCCGGATACTACAGGGAAACAGGAACCGGTGTACGAGCCGTACTTTGCAGTAGTATTCGCGATGTCCTTCCGGTTAGATACAAGTTCGCTGCGAGCGTGTAGCGGTTATTCGTTCTTACATGTGCAACGAAAGCTCCACGTAGTGGAAAACTAGAAAATAATGTACCTCAAGACGAGCGGTATATTTGCTCCAAGTACGCTGCAGTGGTCGTCCTCGTAAAATATATTTAACGTTGGCCAGAGGACGTTTTCGCAAATGCAAAAAGATGCGAGCGTGATGGAACCTGAATTCGCCAGCTTGCTTTCATGCTCCCGTTCCTTCTTCTTAACCCCAACGTCGCTACCCGAGCTTCTGACTTTTTTCTCAACCACGTTGCTACCATGAACAATAGGAGGATCCCATAACACCCAACGCAGTCGTTAAACTGGAACTGAAAGCGCTGAAACGAGCCAACCGGACTGCTCCAAAAGCTGTATGACAAAATCGTTATAGAACGCGTTAATGTGACATTCCGGAACGCACCTCAGCCTAGAATTTATTTCCTTCTAGTCCACCTTAACCCCTAGCTCGTTTTTAGCTCCTGCGTGCACACTATTTTCTCCTATAGATAAGCTTTATGGCCGCGACATTGTACAACGCGAAATTGTAGGCAACAAAACATTGACTACTTCGTGCTTTTCACCGCATCGAGCGAAAACTACTTTTTTCCTCGATTTTCAAAAACGTGCAATTTAACGAGTTTTCAATGATTCAAACTCTCTGTTAAATAAAATTTCAGTCATCATCGTTTCAAAACGATGCTAATTACCAGGATTTTCAAACACCCCGAAAATTTAGTCGATCAGAACATTCTACAAGCGCCGCAGAAAAGCTTCACCGCCATAAAAAAAAAAAAAAAAAAAAAAAAAAAAAAACACACACAGTACATGTTCATCGTAACTCAGGATGAAACGTTGATGGATCACAGACTCAACGAAGAGGAGGAAGACCGTTTGCACAACGAGGAAATCGTTTTTACATTTCTTGCTGTTCCTTCCGAGGTCACACGACTTTTGGGATGCGAATACTCTACCGTTGAGATAGTCTGCGAATCGTCAGTCGTAAAACATTTCTCATTTCCCGAGATGTCCTGATGTATATGTTTCGTCTCTCATTTTATCAGCGTGGTTACGTTCTACGTGCAGTATGTTAAGTGCAAAAACCTTGTACTTTTTATGGAGGTTTTCCTGCAGTCAAAAAATCCTTCTGAAGGCAGAAAAATAGTTTGAATTTACTGGTCCAAACTAACGACTGAGAAATATATTTTATTGTCTACCGCATCGCAGAAATTTTCTACTTTTCTCCAGTCAAACAAAATATTACCCAGTCAGCAATTCTATGATTCATTCTTCGAAATTACGAAACATCATTTGTAGAAAGTTTTTCATGGTCAACGAAATCACGAGATATCAACGAAACGAGAAAAAAGGCAAAAGCTGTCAGAGGCCAAAGCGATTATGTCCTTTCGTGCGTTAATGAACATGCCAGAGGTAATCAACAAGCTATAATTATTCAATTACTCGTCATTGATTTCAATTTTATACACTTTTTACAGGTTCAACATTTGCGTGGACAATGAAGTTGATTTCGAAGCAGACCGACTTTTGTTCATCGAGTATGTGGGAGGAAAAATTGATTTATATCTGTTTATTCGGCTTGACTGCACCGGTAATTCATCATTCGGTGAAAAAATGGGTCTCGTGATAATTTCGTTCTATTGTTTGTAAGTTCTGTGTCAATATTTTCGAATTGTCTGTAGACCTTGTCAAATCAGCTCTCATCGATATTGTTCATTGGCACATACATATCCTTTTCCAATAACGCGGGTATTTTTTATTGGAAAAAAGCTTCAAGAGGCGAGGATTTCTATAGTAACTGCTCTGTTGTGCCTCTGCTCTTCATTATTATCATTACTAGCAATATTCTCGAGTATTTTGCGCTATTTTGCGCTGAGAATATTTCATCACTTCACATCACTTGTATAGTATTTATTTGCGAATCGATTTTGATTGATTGACTACCACTGAACGAGCAATAAAGATTCAATAATAATATCACGATTGTGCGAGTATTGAGTGTTATTGCATGATCCGTTTTATTTACGTTGTTTTATCAAAAAGCACGTTAATAATACAATATACATAGCCAAAATAAACCTGTACAGGTTTAAGGAGCTTTAATAAAAAAAAAAAAAAATAAAAAAAAATACAATATATTGAAAATTGCAAATGCGAGGCTAAAATTAATCTCTCGAAGTTATTTCGAAAGTTACATATGGAAGAGGAAAAATATAACGAAATGTTTACTTCTGATCAACCCAACGAGCCATCCATATTTCCGAGTTCCAAATGGCTCAGATTAAATTTTCGCGATCATTATGATTGTTCGAATGTTGTACGTGGTACAATATATATATTTTGAAAGCTGTCAAATTAGCATCAACGAGATGGAAAATGTATTACCAAACAGCTCGTGTAATAACTTTGTCCAAAAAAAACCGTCATTCCGGTATGAATGAAATTGAAATGGCTGATAAAATGATATTAATGAGAAATTTATGAAAATAACTGAACATCATGGGATATATATTATTGGAATTTGAATTCAACGTAAAATAAGAAGATTCGATGATATTGACGAAGGCAGAAGATAGAAGAATGCATCGAAATTCATCCACGAGTCACGGCCGACTTATCGCACTCGCGATTAATTAAAGGGCTCAGGGGAAACGTATACATTTGGCTTTTCCATTTAGTTCGTTATACAGTCTTGACGATCAATCTTTTATTCTTTTTTCAAGAATTTCCTTTCGCATCCACGCCTCGTGTATATACACGCTTGACCAACAAACTCCCTCGTCGGTAGGGTCGTTTTTTTTATCCTTTCTCAATTTGCTCCGTCGCTTTTATTAAAGCACGAGGTTGCCTTGGTCAAATCGAAAGAGGATGAAGGAACCGTGAGGGGTTCGAAAGGGGGAGGTTCGAGGCTGCGGTATTAAAAAGTAAACTATCTGCAGCCACTCTCCGGGAGCCGCCTCGTGACTTTCCGCAAACTCCCAAGCTTTTACCCGAAACCCAGAAAACCGAAACTACCAACAAGAACTTTTCTATTTTCCTTTCTCATCCTCTCAATATTCCGTGGACTCTGGCAACGCCTCGACCACTTTCGTATGAGAAACTGAGAGAGATACCGGTAATTGTTTTTCTCCTACTCCTCCTCTCTTCACTGTCCCTACGCCCTGCATCCGGAATATCTATATTCCGAGCATAAAAAGTTCATACCAGCTTCGGAGTACAAAAAGCAAGCCTCGGTAGAAATTCCGCGAGTAATCGCAATGAGCAGTCGAGCGTGTCTCACGGATTCGACAAAATTTTCCCTGATCGGAAAAATATCCAATATTCCAAGAGCAAAGTGAATGCCCTTCCACTCTCTCCCACCATTTCCCTTTTGTTTCGTCAAGTTTTTATCACGTTCTTCCCCAAGCCATTCTTTTATTTCAAAAGTATTTCTTACTCTCAAAAATATATACGAAAACCAAGCACATTCGTGAATGTTCCTGAAAGCTATAATTTGTCTCTTTTCTTCTGACTTCAAGATCCATCCAATTCTAATATTAAACGTGAAGCTAAATAACTGAAAATTCACGTTTTGTCACTCTGCCAATATCGATGTCGTTCCTAAAAAGAGTCCAAACCAAAAGTAAAAACAACGTAATTAATTAGATGTATCCGATTAATTAGCATTTCCGACGTCAATTATCGCTGATAGACTCGATGATTGATTGCGTATGCAGACGAAATTCAATGATGAGGTTGAAATCCGTAGCAGACGTTGCATTTGATGAAAACCATTGATGATTGAGTCTGCATCGATGTCTAAAAACTTTAGTATGCACGAAGGCTTGAACAGGTACTCGATTTTATCGGTGTATATTTAGTGAGAAAATATCGAATGATGGAAAGTTTGAGTGCAGGGAGAGAGAGAAACTCCGGGTGTCGGGGCAGAGTTTCGAATTTGGCAGTAATTACAAATTCATACGAATCAATGTATTCGGTGGGTGGTCGATAATGCGGGAAAGTGGAGAATACGAGGATGTTGAATACCGGAGTCAAGAGTGTGTTGTATAAGCTTCCGTGGTCCCGAGTAGAGAGAGGGATTGAGGTGTGCTCGGACTGGTGGTGCTGTTGGTTTGAGCCGGTGTGGTGGTTCGTTGGCTTTTGTCTGTTCGGTAACTCGGTGGCTTGTTGAGTTAGCAAGTGAAAGAGAGACGAAATAGTGAAATAGTGTTTGGACGGTTGTGTCTCCACGTCGTTCTCTTTGTCCTGCTTTTGCCATCCCCTTAAATTCACGAATCAGCCTCTCATCTTCGAGGCAATGTGTGCAGATAGACTGTATCTGTGCATGAGTGCATGTAGAAGGTGAGTGTTGATAGTTTGCAAGAGAAGGACAGGCGGGCTAGGTAGAAGGCTAGCTAAAAAGAGAGCAAGAGGGAGAGGAAAAGGGTGAGAATGACTGTAACTTGTATCACTGCAAATGCAAGCCAGTGTCCGCTCCAATTAACTTTTCACCACTAATTTATGCGCCACTCGTGAACCCGTGTTCGTGCATACTCGTGATCTTCTCAACCGTACGTTGGGCTTGTGTCGCACACATTGGCCCAGTGAGAACAGCTTGGGCAACACAGGTTCATGAATGTGTGCACGTGAGAAAATAGGTAAAGCTATTTTGCCATCTACCGGATTTATACGTTAGTAGAAAGTCGACGCTAGCACATACAAGCAGAGCCTAACTTTACTGGTTGAATCCAAACACGCATCGCACCCTGCCTCACTCTTTTCCTCTCGTCCTTCCTGATGCTTTTGTACTCACTTTTTTGCTGCATTCATTCACAGCTATATAGTTAATAACGGAACCTGGAAACTCTTCGTATTTTTACACATTTCTCTACAGCCGTGTATTCACTAACCGGGGGGAGCCAACTTTGCGCGTTCAGGACGCTTCGGAAGAAGACTTCCAACTAGTACTTTCATAATGCCTACTCCCCTTATTTGTTTGCTCGTTTTTTAAGCTTCCTCGCTTCCTTTCTTGTTTTTTTCCTATTAATCCGCAGCAGAGCGCCCCTTTATGTCTTTCATTTCCTTTTCTCCGCCTCCCCCCGTCAGCTTGGAATATCGCAATCACGTTCCGGCTATATGTACTAGCCCTACGTGAGTTTACGTCAACCTAGAGCTCCACCTTTCCAGCCACAATTTTCCTGATGCAGCTTCATTATGATGATAAAAAAAAAAAAGTGTCAAGACGTTGAACTTCATTACGACGTCGACATGTTAATCGCAGAAAAAAATAATTATTCCATCACTGTTTAAAGGAAGAATTGGAGGATTGCACTTGCTCGTTTATTTGTTCATTGCTATCGTGCTCTTAGAACGTTAGGAATAGATCGAAACATCTCCGTCGAAATGGGACAACGTTTGCGCCAATTTGCACGTTGACGGTCACACATTTCGGCACTCTTGTGTCTCTATTAATATTCATGTTGTCGTGTCCTTTGGCTCTGACTCACAGAGAGAGTGACAGGAACTGTGTGTCCATCCCGCTCCCTCTCCATTCCTCATTCCTCTACCGACACCATTCCTGTGTGTATTCCCCTTGGGTCTCGTGCGCTGCGACCCAGTAACGGTGCAGTTGGGTTTCTGGCACTGATGCTACCAAATTCCACCATCAAAACGACCTCATTGATGTCGCTGTCCCATAGAAGACCGGTCACTGACATTTCAATGAAAGTCGCACATGTTTATCGTCAAACCGAGTTTTAACAGCTAATTCTACAATAGCAGAGCCGACCTGGTGATGGATGATCAAGATATTGAAACAATTGTCGTAAAATATCTGCTGAAAATGTTGCAAATGTTTGACGAAATGGAAATTTCATGCTTCTTTTTTCCTTAACACGACGATAAATCTTTCTACCACTTTGTTTTTTGGCTTTTTGTGGAGGCACGCAACGAAAAATGGTGACGACCGCCGTGACAATAAAATAGAACAAAGGGTACAAAGTGTTTGCAGGCTTTTTCAATCGATTGCACTGATTTGATTGCGCGCACTTTATAGACATGAGACTGTCGTGAGGTGCCGATGTTTCCCGTCCGGTCACAAATGAATCGTCGCGACTATAGATCTCCGTGACTTCCTCCACCGCCCCCATGTCCGCGTCTCCATTTCAACGAATTCTCCATCCCACGAGGCATTGTGGGTGCTGTTTGGTGTCCAGTTGTATAGTTCTGCTATCTCTACAATGTCCGCCCTTGTACAAGCTCCCTTACTATACCTGAAACACACGCAGCTATATACTTGATTGGAAGTTTGTCCACACATGACTTGTTCGCCATTCCATTGTTTTTACCATACAAAACAACGAGCTCCAGCTAGTCTAGTTTCCTGTTCTATGCTTCGTTACTTTTTTCTCCCGCGTTTCCCTCCTTGTAACCACATGCGTCCGTCAGGATAAAGGCATGTAATAGTGCGACCACGTATTTTCTTTCATGCAGCTCTCTATTTCGAAGCAAAACTTATGCTCTACGATACATCGAGTCCACGCGATTGGCATTGTTCTATGAACTACTTCTTCGATTCGCTGATTTTGTTCCTATTTGCGGAGATCATTTCTTCTTGATTCATCGTTAATATCATTTCGTTGAAATTTCATTAAAAAATAATAAAAAAAACAACAATACGAAACACTTAAAGAAATCTCGATCTAGATTTAAAAAATGTCATTCTGCAAATCTTTATAGTTCAAGGTGAACATGGCAGGCATATCATTCAACGTGTTCTTTCATTAGCTCGCTGTCATTCGTCGTGAACGATCCCCTTCGAGAGAAAAATCGACCAATTACACTCCCATCGAAGGTGAAATCCTTCAAAGTAACGGGTAGTGACGTTTGCTCGAGGTGACACCAGCAGCATCTCTCGTTTCGATTCTCGTTGATCCTACAGTTTTTCATCCCAGTAAAACGACCCGACGAATTACCTTTTTCATCATGTATCTCAGACCCCTCAACGCAGAAAACTTGATGAATAACTTCAGGGATACATGCGAGGGATGGAAAATACTGTTGACAAGTTTCGTAACGATATAGCTCAATTCATATAGGAAATTTCATTGTTTGAAAATTTTTAGTGGTAGAATTTGTAAATTATGATGAACGGTATCTAGCTCCCTCGCATCGAGCAATTAGGTCTCTCGTCTCAGGTGAGCTCTCGTGGGGTTGCCTCAAGTTCGCGAGGGCTGGGTGAGAGGTTAATGGATAAACCTGCGCTCCATTAGACCACCACAGGAAGATGTAGAAGATGGAATGTAGGCCTTGGCAGAGCAGATGTGCGCACATTATCGATTCCCTTTAGGCAAGGTGCTACACTACCTGCAAAGACCTACCATTTTATTTAAAAACGTAAAAAACGATATGCCCACATGGAAATGCCTCCGATCTGATCCTCTATCATCGTGTGCTTCACTCGGCAGCCCTTTTTCGCATTAAACGCTTATGCCTGGAGCTACTTTTTTCAGCCGAGTGGCCCATTCATCAGGATGAAAGTTAGCGACTAGATACTACTCTTGTGCATTTGCTAAGATGCACTTTCCCATCGTCCAAAGGGGCTGGCATTTTCCATGGGTGAGATCATTGCAACGATGGCACCTCTGCGACAAGCTTCAGAACCCATCGACCATGCGAAGTCTCGTCTTTCAATAATGAACGTTATTTTACGAGGTCCTTGTGGAAAAAGCAATGTTCGGTTTCACATTTCGATGATTTTCTTTTTTTCATCCATCGAAGCTTTTCTCGCCATTATTTTAACGACAGATTGTCTTTTTTTGTTCCACTTAGTTGACGTCGGTTACTTACGTCGTTTCAGAAGTGGATGACGATGACAGGCATTTCCGGTTCCGCTTGCGGTAGAACGACGCGGGTTGCAGTCAAAGCTTTTACGGCTCGGCGTGTCATAAAACACAACGGGAGTGAAGTGTTATGGCAATAATTACACTCAATTTGAACGGATCAGCACGCCATGACAATTGCGGTTTCCTTTTTCCTGACAGTCAATTTGTTTTTTTTTTTTCATCATTTGAATACCCATTATGGTCCTTCAAAAGCAGTCACGGAAATTTCCTCTTTTGGCAAGGGTATAAGGAGTAGGCGTGACCACCAGATATACGAGTTCTCAGAACTCGCTCTTTGACCTCAGTCTCTCAGTGTTTTCGTACTCTATTTTTTGCTTTTCGCTTATCTCCCGGAAATTACACCATGAACTGAAACTTCAAGTCCACGTTCTCGAATGAAGGAACGATCTCGCGTCGCATCCAACGGCGGCAGTCATAAAAAACTTACTGGTCGATGACACGGACAGAATCAAACTCAGAAATCTGGACAAACCACTACAGAACGGTGTGAGCAGATTCTGATGTGCATTGAGCGGAATCCCCTGAGCAACGTTATTCGCCACGACACAGTAGAATGAAAAAATAATGATTGTAAAACTTGAAATTTCGTTTGGAGAAAAGAAATTCCTCTGATGGAGAAGAAAATATGCTGGATCGACTGCGAAATTCCCCATAACTTGCGTCTCTTCAGCTTGGAATCCGATGAAAAGAATGACAAAAAGTGCAAGACTTATATGGCACCATCATATCCGTGACCTTTTTTGACTCTATTCAGTATGATATTGCGTATGACATTTCAATCTCTGTACATATCTATAGATTAAAAATTGACTCTGTCTTTCACGGTTTGACGGGGTGCTGAGTCCCTCAAACTCGATCATATTGGACATGGAGCTTTCCGTCTTATGATCCCCCGCGAACGTATCGTTCCTCACTTCGCCGCAGTAATACACTTCAAGGTTTCGATCCTGACATCTGCTTATTCCTTTCGGTTCCCAGAGTGACACGAGTTGGCCCAATATGCGGCAAAAGTTATGCGACATTGGCTCGATCGAGCAGAAACCAACGAAGATGCTGAGTTTCGCAAACTTTTCTAGGAAGCTTTTCTCGACACGAAATAAGAATTTAATATCAAAAAGAATCGTAAGTTGAATCGAGTCGTTATTACATACAAACAAGAAATATTTTCCCGATCTGAGTGCAAAATGTTCGTCAACAATTTTATTCATTCATTTATATAATCCATAAAATTTCTTTTGCTCGTTAACAAAACCTGCTCTTTTGCTCCTGGAAATCGGTATGACGGGAAATTTTTTCAGGTAAAAGTTGGGCAGACGTCGAAGCAACTGGAAAAACGGAATCATCGGGTGTGGGTTTAGTGATTTTTTTTCGCAAGTTGCTCTGACAAACGAAGGGAAATTGTACAGCGCCGATTCCTCTGAATTATTACGGCGTTTTCAGCGGTGAATTTCAATTCAGAAGTATTAGACAGTCATTCATTGGCCGTGTAAAATCTCAATTTTCTTGCGCAATAGGGCGAGATAATACCTGTTGAAAAGTAATGTGATGAACGGAACGGTACAGAGGAAAAGAGGAACAAAGAGGGAAAGCACCGGACGGAGCTGGCGATTAGTAGAATCAGGAAACTCTCGTAGTATTCCGGTGGCTGGTTAGATCGTACGAAAATTCTCTTTTGAAATATACGCCCCGAGGGGGATTATTGGAGAGCGAGAGACTGTCTCGACTTTGTACGTTACATTTGCTTGCACCGCCGACATCAGACTCTCGAGCGCGGCGCCTCTTTCACTCTCAAGCATGGTCGTCCTTTCATTCGACTCTGCGGGTTGGCTTAACTGGTGACCCGCCAAGAGAATCGAGCTCTTCCGCAATAACCTTCTCGTTCTTCTCTCTGTCTTTCTCCTGCTCTCACACTTTCTCGCTTCTTTTCATCCTCTCTTATTTTCTCGAGCGGTCTCAGACTTAGCGCACACACCAACCTGGAGAGGGTCTAGGGGTCGAAGTGGAGCACTTGGATAGTCGGAAAGGATTGGAGAGGAGAACGCCGTAACTAGCTTAACACGCCCGTGTAATGCCCGCCGGGGTAACGCCACGACATTCCCGATCCTCCCGATAGGAAATTACGAGGAGACAGAGAAAAAGAAGGACTTTTGAAATAAAATAAAGAAAAGAAAAAAAGGAAAATAAAGAAGACGAAAGATAATGTTGGCTGGTGTAAAAGCCGAAGAAAAGCGAAAGGATGAAGAAGAAAAGGAAAAATGTGAGCGAAAAAGAGGCAAGGCAAACGAAACGATATGGTCCAGCCTGAGGCTAAGCTATGAAATATTTTGCCGACTCAGCTTTTCGTCACGATCGTTTGTCACATTGTGTAGAAAAAGGGTCCTGTAAAATGTGACTGCACTGCCCCACCTCCCCTTATTTTTTACGACATTTCAAACCGGACAAGTAAAGAAAAAAAACAGCTGTGAGTGTTTTTTTTTGTTTGTTATATTTTAACGAAATGAATCCCTCAAACGGGGAGCGTCGTTATTGACATTGAATCCTATTCAAACTATTCAACGTCATGCAATGTCAACAAATTGTAATTGTCACTCCTCCCACAACGAAAAATTGCATGCGAAAACTACTGAAATGGCATGTGACAGTTGATGATGAATTAGCGAGCGAGTGGTCGAGCAATTCTTTCTCTCATGCACGTCCAATTGTGTTTTCGTTGCGGAGAGTGGCAAAAATCTCAAGACCGAGAGTCGTCCCAATTAATGGTGCGGAATTGGGTGTCTCCATCATGACCGAGCGATTTCGGTAAACTCCACGACCCGAAAACCGTAAGGCGATGGCAAATGGGAAGAATGATTGAAGCCATGCAAGAAGAAAGAGAAAAAATTATGTTATCTTTGTTCGGAGCGATGAGTTTCGCGGGGAAACTAGATTCAGAAAACATTGTATGAAATCCTGTCACATTTAGTTGCTAAGGATTCTGGCAACATTTCATGGATTACGATAGATGATGTGGCTAGCGTCTCTTTATTTATTCGTCCGCTGCTCTTAATTCACTTGGTTTAGCCTATATAGTATTCGTCGCACGATTTCACTCGAACGCCACAATGTACGTGTTATGTATATCTTCGTATGCACCACTCGTACCTGGAATTACAATTAATATGCAGGAAGACAAATGGATACAAACGAGCCAACAGGTTATTCCACCCACCCTTGTGGATATTCTCACCAGTACCATCATCTGCAATGGCATCGGTGCGTTCAACTTGCTTGATGCGCAACGTATGCAAGCTGCGGACAAGCGGTCGGCTATTGCAGCAAAATCGTCATCATTGTTTGAAAAGTATGATGGAGAGTAAAAGAGGAAGGGTGAGGGATGCATCGTCGCCGAAAGGTATACCACCCCACGCACATTTGTGGTGATCCGAATGACGTGTTTTCCGGAGAACATCTCGTCTGCGTTTGCAGCCATCTGATTTAACTTGCTAATGCCTGCAAGTACATTCGTTGTATTATTCATTGACACGATCGCGAGTTCGGCGCCGCTGCGATAACCGGCAACGAGAACTATGAGATCGACTTGGATATATCACCAGCAGTGGTCGCGTCAAGCTTCCCGAAAGAATAGTGAGTACGCGCTTCCATAAATTTACCAACGCAATCGCAATTTTTTCTTCATGTCATAGGAAACTTGTTAAAAACTCGACAAACAAACATTTGATCATGCATATCGAATGGGAATGTCAAGGATTGCACGAATTTTCCCGCGTTCTCAAAGTCTCGCTGTGGAAATGGAGGAATGAATGATTTACCGAGATCATGCTCGTCATGAAAGTGTCGCTCTGTGTGTCTCGCAGTTGAAAAATAATGCAACAAGGGGAAGATCTCGTGGGAAGGTCGAAAACCATTGAAAAGTATTGTAAATATCCAGACACGTGAAGGAAATGCTAGCGGAGACTATTAAACTGATAAGGGTTGACTCACTCGTACCACGGAATGTCGAATCTGGAATTCCGCACGTTCTCTCTTTCGCTCCCATTTCACTTGCAGTCGCGTCTACGCAACATAAGCCCTGCGCCTCGTCTTTCCTCTTTCTTGTAACTTATCTCTGCCAGCTGCACATATACGACAACCATCCACCCTGACCCTCACAGACCTTTCTCACATTTCTGCTGCACCTTCGGGTTCGCCCTCATCCGAAGCCAGTTCTTTTTTCTCTACAACTTTCTGCACATTTTGTTTTTCCGTGCACTCTTCACCAACCACTGGTTCCACGGCGACCCACGCCCTTTAATCCTTGCAGTACACACTTCGGCACTTCACGAGTCTCGTGGTAACTCCAACTATATATACATATACGAGCATGGACCTAGTCATCCTGGTCGGACTGAAAGCAGAGCTTACACCAGGCCCATTTCTTGCGCTATTTGCCGGAAGTAAGTCGGGGGTTGAACTTTTTACTGCTTTGAGACCTCGGGCGGGTCCAAGGTAAGGCTAAATACATGGCATCATGAGAATGGAAGGAATATAAAGACGGAGCAAGCAAGAGAGGGGGCGAATGAGAGAAAGAGTGAAATATATAGACAGAGCAAAATGGAATGAAGAGAGGTCGGTGTTTCCAGAGAGTGCGCGAAGCGGTAAGACAGAAGTGGTGAGGATGGGCCACGAAGAGAGATGGGAAAGAGGGAAGTGAAGCCCAATTATCTTATGGTAGGGTGAGGGTGCTACAGAGTGGTGAGTAGAATCCTGTTAACCTCACTTTAGTTCCGACTCCACTATATGTGGAGCACCCTACCAGTTGGACTCTCTTACTGGCGCCCTTTCTCGTTTCTCCTCTCTCCGCATTCGTGCTCGCTCGAATCCCCTCCCGCAACAGACCTACGTAGCTCCGTTGCTACTATGCCTATATATGGCGTTCGCGAGGAAGGGTTTCGTGAAGTTTTACCAACGCCGTTAACTCTCTCGTTAGCTCGCAGACACATGGGTAATGGTTCGGGTTGTACAGAGAAACTCCGCATATACGTGTATTGGTTGCTGTCCCGCTCTTGTATTGTTTGCTCGTGTAAGCTCTACGAGTCGATGTTTTGTTACGGAGGGAAGACGTAACGTGGCAAACCCGGTATATAAACTGGACGAGAGTGCCACACTTTGGCCCCGTTCAACGCGTTTAATGAACAAACTGGACTAATTGTTACGTGTTGCCGATTCAGAAGTTGGGCAAGGCCGTTTGTAATACAGTTTGCTATTGCTGGTGGCTATACGCGATAGCTTTCCTCATCTGTTTTTGTTTTATCCACTGAACATTATTACCAACGAGGATAAACCGTCAGTGGGTCGGATCATTTGAATGAGAAACTGTATTTTGGTTGTAGATCTAATTAGCCGGTGTTGGCCATTCATCAACTTGGAAATATTGAGTAGCGATAACAAGACACCGAACGAAACGTTAAAAAATCGTCTGGCAATGATGTAATGGGTCGATGAAATCGCGTACACGAGGAACGAGATCGATGGGAAAGCGTATACAGAAATTATTCTTCGTTCGTGGACAGAGAGCTTCCGGTAAATTTCTCCGATCGTTTACCGTACAAATGTCACGACCCACTGGCCCGACAATAAATTCAGTGGGTTATCGTTCTCAATATTACTCCACACCAGGCTACACCCTGCTCGCGTAGTCGTGTGCGATCGCTTGACCCCGAGAATTTTGTCGAATGGCCAGAATGTAATCGTTAATCGGCATAAATTAAACGTATGATTAACCCTGTATGCGAGCGCTTGGGCACATCGTTATCGCATAAACGGACCTGAGTC
>CATIXC010000023.1:0-20740 GCA_949709985.1 Luffia ferchaultella | reverse complement strand
ACACACCGCCATCTAGTCCCAAACTAAGCAAAGCTTGTATCATGAGTACCAGACAACTGATATACATACATAAATATTCTTTATAATATATACATATATAGATATTTTGGCGGCCTACTCCAAGAATTTTTTTTTCATTTTTTTTTTGAACTTGTGTTGAATGAAGTGCCAATAATCTCTGAATAAATGGCTGTGACAGATGGACAGACAAAAATACAGGCAGACCGACTGTTCCGTTTTTTGCTCTTTGGGTACAAAAAACTTAAAACAGCTTCTAAAGTAATTTAACGTCCACACTCACATTAACGTTGCATTGTAGTTCTCGCTAAAAACATTTCATCTCCTCATAAAACGTTTGGTGGACTCGTAAAATAACCGTAAAAATATCGTTAAATCACCATTAAATTCTCACTGTCATATTTAGTGATCCGTCTGAACGTAAATTGTGATTAATGGCCTATGTTCATAATCCTTAAAAAGTGAATTATTTCATTACTTTGTCGTTCTGCATTTGCAGGATTATTTTTATGAAAGAAAGCGTTTCACTTGTCGCATTTCAGCCGCCAGACGTACGCTGCTGGACGTAGGTCTCCCCCTAGACCTCCACAAGGAACGGTCTTGAGCCATCTGTAAGTGACCGCGATCCGCGACTTTTCCAGACGGTCAATCTACTTAGTGGGGGACCGTGTCGCACTCTAGGAACTTTCTTCTGCGCGCGGAAGCTGTAGAGTTTAATCCGCCTTCCCATCGCAAGGGTAAAACAAAAAAAAGCTGTCTGTTCTCCAGTTCTTTTATTATGAAACTCTAGATATAATAATAATATAAAGCTATTTAGATGGAATTGATGCAGACTATGATATTATACGAGAAATTTTCACAACTTTGAGCGGGGATTGGGAAAGGGAAGGAGTTTAATCAGTTAGGTACTAACTTTTGCCCATTTATTTAACCCGGGAAAGTTAAGGTTGGGCCTCCTATTATTTCAAAACTGCATTTTTCTCACATTTTTTTTATAGAGCTGTTCATGACGATAGGTAAGCAATATATAAAAACTAAAAAAATCGTAAAAAGCTTGACGCAGAAATGGGAAAAGGCGATTTTACAAAAAATCGTTGTAATTGTTAAAATATATATATAAACAATATTTGAGCGTCTGTTAACAAATTAAAAACAAAAAACGTGTAGACAATGTACTAAAACAAAAATAAACACGGCTTCCTTGTAAATATAAATAAACATTTTAGTGTAAATTATTATTAATTATTTGTGTATCTTTTAGTTATAATAATTATAAATTTATATATACAAACATGGTAAAACTTTACAATAACTGATGCAAAATTACTTGAGCCAAGAAGTAATTAAATAATTCCTAAAAAAATATACTATATGCATTTAAAATATTTACTTAATTATCTTCGCATTAGTGACAGATATTATCTTCCCATAAAAGTATCACAAGTTCTACTTCACTTCTTGAACTCAATTCTCACTGCTATTCCATGGGATGATGATGGGCTTTCGACCAAAACAAACAGTAGCTTATTTTACTATCCGTTCTTTCGACTATCTTTGCCTGCCGAATCGGCGCAAAATCGGTTCAGCGGTCTGGCTGTAAAAAGGTAACGAACATACAGACAGACGAACTGGCGTTTTTAATATTAGTCAGGATTATTATTGGACGCGTCATGAGTCACTTTCATGGCCTCGAGAATCCCATTTGTATGCATGAAACGCACACTGTGGCGACACGTGCAACAAACAGAAAAAAAAATGGTTAAATTCGATATAGGTTTGGATTCATGCAATGAAAGCACCAAAGATATGAAGTTTTAAAACATTATTCTATTATTTCATCTTTAGATATTGACATACTTCCATTTATTACTCATATGGTTTAACTTCTCGTTTTATATTATATTAACTTTGATTTGGTATCGAGAACACGATTACTTTGGTCATTTGTGTTAACGTTTTGTTCCGACCCATTTCCTCAGGCCAAAAGACAGGCAACCGTGAAATAACACTCTGGAGATGTATGAATGCCTTTAAACGGTTGAAAAATAAAATGTGATAAGGACGACTTAAGGGCATGCACTCCGTCCGTTCAAATTGCGACTCAAGCGCGAACTAAAATTGTACCATTTCATTTTCAAATTCGAGAAAGAGATACAATGCGTATAAAAGAATCCGTTCGTTCTCGCTAAGCCGTAAAATACTGCTCAAAAATATTGCTATGATGAATATTGCTATAATGCACACATTTTTATACCTCAAACGAGTATGCAAAATGCTATAAATCGACTTTCAGCTTTAGTTTTCTCATGACGAAATTAATGATTGTATTTAAATAAACCAAACTATGCTTCTTATAAAATAACTTTTTCTATATGCCTTAAATAATTTATTAAGTACAAATTAATGCTAAAAATTAGTGCTGCGGACCAGATATTTCAAGACACACAATTTTCAAAACAATTATTATTATGTTTATTTTTATAAACAGATGATAAATCGAAAGCCAGCTTAGTTTTGTACCTGCCGCGCTGTAAAATAATGAATTACAACTTTTGCCATTTGTGAAGGGAAGTGACCGGGTAGTGCAGTCTTAAGTGAGCTACTTATTGTGGAAAGCAATTACACAGTTCTTTTTATTATAAGGTAGAATTATTAACCCAATTTCATGATACTCGATGGCTTTTTATAATTCTTTTTACTCACAGATTCAAACTTTATCTGCTTCAATCTGCTCGAATACGATCGGCAAGGTTTTGGTGTTTTTTTATGCGTAATTCAAGTAAATTTTTGATGCTCTATTATTATGTTCCAGGCGCCCTATCTTTCTTTTTTTACATGTAAGAGTAGTTAATGTCTATGTCAAGATTTAACAAAAAATGGAAATTTGTCCCACTGTTTTGTTTCCATTCGAGAATTTTAAAATTCACATCAAGCACAATATGCCAGACAATTATATAATAGCGGTGATTTAATTCATTGTTGAAGTTTTCTCACTGTGTGGGGAAATTGATACAATGTAAGGTAGACGCGGATTTCACATACTAGTGAAACATTTACATAAACGAAATTATGCTATCACGTCATATGTATTTTTATGGCGTACCGTATTGTTGCAGATTTAAAAGTATCGATTGAAGAGTATAAAAAAAAATACCTACAAAATTATAGCTATTTATGGCGGGTGGACGACGGCGCGGCGGTAATTAACACAGTAATCTAGGTTAACATACTCTAACTATCGCATTGACCTACTTTTAACTATTTACACTGAATTTATTGGTATAGTCAGAGGCAATAACCATAAAATAGTCTTTATTCCGAAACGTGTCGATTTAAATAAATGTTATTAAAAGTTCAACGTATATGACATCACTCTTTTTAACCATAAGAATATGTCAATAGAAAGCTCAATACAATTTCCATACAAATGTGTCATCCTAAAATGTCAAGCCAATCTATACCCACACTGAGCTACACGCTTTCATATTTTTGAAGATTTTACATTTTAGGAAGTTCAGAAATAAAGGGACCGAATTGAATATGAGTATAAACTTCGACGAAAAAGTTCAAATTGGATACACTCACCTGTACATATTGTTAAAGACATCCTGGATATTATCGACACTTCTTCATCTCTATTTATATTTCAGAAAAGTTAGTGAGAAAAAAGTGAAAATTATTTTGACGAGAATTTTCTAAAAAACACCAGAACATAACACAAAAACCTTCAAATTTAAAGGTGGCGTAATTCACAACGCGCATCCATCAGTTTTGAATATGTGATGATAAAAATCAAGATTAAAATGAAAATAAATAAGTAATTGTCAACGAGTGTCATAGTGAAACGAGAAAAATAGTCGATTTATTCTATTAAAAGTATCGCACTAAACTTGGGTCCCTGAACTTTCGTGATTTTTGTAACAGTGCAGAAAAAGAATCCTTTCACTGTTACACAAAATTTTAATAAAAACATAAATTAAATTTATGAACGTTATTTATAGCAGACGCATCCGTGTGCAGCAGCTATTATGTATTACGTGTGCTCATTGTGTGTCCAATATAAATATGATCTAAGAAGGCACATGAAAAATTGACATGTTCTCATCAAAGGCTTTCAAGTGACGTGCCACTCACCCGTCACAGCTTTTTTTTGGTTCCATTTCAGGGTCCATTTGGAGATCAATAATTTTTATACGTCGGCGACTGGACTACCTACGTTGAGGACAAACATAGGTACGATATTGAGTTTTTATATTTACTTTATAATTTATTCGTTTAATTAAGAACACCGCCCTACTAGCACACATGTTCTAGAAACCCTCAAGACCCATATCACAACTCTATCACCACTACAAACAGTCGTGTAAGAGCATTTTTATATTATTTTAGCTTGTACTGTGATATTTTTTCTGAGATATAGTAAATAATGGTTTAATATAAAGGAAACGCAATATATAGGTATTTTTAGTTTTCAATAAAATTTTATTAATAATTTATAAACCTAAACTAATTAAAAACAAATGCTTACACTAAATTAATGCCACGACACTAGTTCATTTTTTTTGTCGGTATTTTTAGTTTTTAATAAGTTGTCAAGAATAAGCTTTTGTTTTTAATCACATTGTACATTAGTTTTTAGGTTCCATTCCATTAGTCCTTTTTATACCCCACTGCAAGGGCTTATGTCTCCCCTCAAGATGAGGGGGCTTGGAGCTTAAATCTACCACGCTGCTCCAATGCGGGTTGGCGGATCGTAACGACCGTTTTTAGGTAATTATATTAAAAATTTATTGATTGTGGTTTAAGAAGTAATACTTCAATTATTAAATTAAAATAATTAAATAAACACTGTTTACGAAATTACTCATAACATAAAAAATAAGTTTTTAAGTATGAAATCTATGGACACAACAATACTTTTGCTTGTTCATTGAACGTGACAACCAAATAAAATTATCCAAAAGAAGTGAACAGGTGCACCGCAAAACAGAACAGTTAATACCTAATGCGTCCGACCCCGACAATAATTATCCTCGTGGGAAAACGCGCGGGAAATGCGGAAAATTTAAGGGGAAATGGAATTAACGTTACCCGCGTCACTAACATCGGGCACGGCGCAAAGTGATTACTTACTCTAATAAATAAAAATATGCCACACACACAGCTTGGGACGGTCCCTTTGCTCGCTATGTGAATTCCAAACCGATGAATCTTAACTAACATAAATGTGAAAGTGTGTTTGTTTGTCCGTCCTTTCTTTACTTCGTAACGAAGCAACGAAACAACGTGATTTTTTGCACAGAGATAGCTGAAGGCATTGAGTAACTTCAGCTAGTGTTTATTCTGATCGAAGGTTTCCAAGGACAGTGATCAAGATTCGAATTAATAAAGAGGAAGTGGTGCATCTGCGCAAACGAAAAACCATAATATAGTTATCTATATTAAGTATATGGCGGGCAGAGCCGTGGGTATAAGTTAGTACCTATCATCAAAATTGAACTGTTTCGTTGTCAAGTTGTAGGTAGCGGATGTTATACATTCTCGAAGTAGGTAGAAATAAGTAGCATTTCTACGAATGTTACTTTAGATTTTTGCATTCATTGAACGACGCGAAATCGTGAGATGTACCTACAGAAAGAATTTTCCATCTTTTTCCAAAAAATTGCTAGGCATATGATATCTATCAATTGATTTACCTATTGGCCGAGTAGTTAGAGACCCTAACTGCGGAGCCAAGGGTCGCGGGTTCGATTCCCGCCCGCGACAAATATTTGTGTGCATGAACATGTTTATTTCGTTCCAGGTTTGGGTGTAAAATATTTATATATGTGTATATTAAAAAAAAATAATATTTTATTATGTATATCAGTTCTCTAGTAGCTCATAACACAAGCATATAATTTCATTCCGTCAGCACTTTTTATACCCCACTGCAGGAGCATAGGTCTCCCCTCATCTTGAGGGGAGGGGATCTATTGACAGCAACCGGGACCGACTGCTTAACGTGCTCTCCGAGGCACGGAGTCAGTAACAGTTAATGAACTTAAGTCAGAAAAACTCATTAGTACACGCCCAGATTCGAACCATGGCCACATAGCCTTATGGATTTGAAACAGGTTCGCTGCGTTCGGGCTATCACAACACCCACAAGATAATACTTGCTTACTGTGGGACTAGATGGCGCTGTGTGGATTGTCCTTTTTATTATTATTATCATAACTGTTGCGTAAGGACTGTACCAAGTGAAAATCTCTAGACTCTACCCACCCCTGTCGGAACCAGGCGTAGATTTATGTATGCATGTGCTAATTATAACATATTGTATCATGAGTGACCGGTTGGCCCAGTGGTTAGAGACCCTAATTGCGGATCCAAGGGTCGCGGGTTCGATTCCCGCCCGGGATAAATATTTGTGTGCATGAACATGTCTATTTGTTCCGTGTCTGGGTGTAAAAGTATCTATATATGTATATATCATAAAAAAAAGTATATTTAAGTATATATATCACTTGTCTAGTACCCCACAATACAAGCATAATACTTGCTTAATGTGGGACTAGATGGCGCTGTGTGGAATGTCCCAGATATTATTATATTATATTAATCCGGAACAGCTATCTCCAAAGGGAATAATACGTCGTCGTAACACAATGAATTAATCGGCTGTGCCAATTAGCTCACTACGACATTAATTACGTACGACAATTCGGTAATTGTATCAGATAGTAGCTGTCCGTGAGTGGCTTCGCTCTCGTGGACTACCTACACGTTTGTACCGTAACAGTTGGAAGGACATTCCAAGAAAATGTGAAAACTTTCTAGATGAAAACTAGACATTCTCAGTGATGATTTCTTCAAGTCTCACGTTTTCCTTTTCCACTTAGCACCCAAGCACAGCCACCCCACTGAATCATTTTAGAATCAATGAGACACTTCTTTACTTTACTTTACTAGGTATCCATAACCAAATGGCGAAAAACCGGCCAAGTGCGAGTCGGACTCGCACACGAAGGGTTCCGTACCACCGTACAATATAAAGCAACACGTTTCTTGAATAGGCACCTCCTTTAATTTGAAACTTTATTTTATTTTTATTATTTGTTGTCATAGCGGCTGTAGTAGTACACACTCCATAAAAATTCAAGTGTAAGCAATATTAGATACACAGTAACCTATAGATGTGTCTACGCAAAATTATAGAAAGGTTTCAAATTGACTTTTTTATTTAATTCAATAGTTGTTCCTAAATTATTAAGTAGTGTCCCTCCTTTCAATTTTTCGACTTTACTATGAGTAAGAAAATTCTTTAAAAAATCAATTTCGTACAACACATTTTAAAAAAACACTTTCAATACAAGTTGGTTTGAATAAGATATATTGAGTAGTATTTGAGACATCTGTTTTTAAAGTTAATACTAGAATTTTTACCCACGCACCTTTTCACTAGACGTGGTCCGACACGCACTTGGCCGGTTTCATGTCTGTGTTCGTCTTTACGACTTAAGCTATCTTTCTGTTTTTAATCAAGGTCGTTTCAGTCCGAGATTTCAGAGGTTCAGCTGTCAAGACAAATTGCGCGGTAACAGCGAACGTCCTTTCTTACAATTCAGTTCATCAAATCAAATTAAAATATATTAAATATAGCATGTTTACACACACTTATTAAAGGTCAAAATTAATTGATTAGGTATCGGTTCGGAAAACTAGAAGAAGAAGAACCGGCAAAAAACTCCTCCCTCTTTGTTTTATTTTAATATATATGTTTTCACGCTTAAGACTTTTACATTGATGTTCAAGCGCATTTATCATTCGTTGATACAATAGTAAGCTTTCTTTGTGAGTTGGATTTGAACACGCTTTATAAATTGATTAGAATTCAAGTCTAACATTTCTTTTGGAATTTCATAACAAATACGGATACAATTCTATACTTTCAAACCTGGGAATTGATAACATATACTTATGTCTTGTATTTAAGTTGTGGCCATCGCCCACCTTAAAAAAAGCATTTAGGTTTTCATAAATCAAACAAAATCAGACTGTAAAAATATTACTCTCTTTAAAGTGAGCCCTTAGACTATCTCTACATTTTAATTTATATAATTTATACATTTCGTTTATACTTCGTGCATATAATTTAGAATTTAAAATGTAATTTATGATTTGTACCCCTAATTTATGATTCATACATCGAATTGACGTATCATTGTAGATACTGTTATAGCCTCGGATTGTACGTGACGCTGAGTAAAACTGAAAGTCGAACAAAACTTCGAGTCGTAGATGGAATAGTATTGGAAGGGTTATTAATATTGTATCGGACAAGAGGAAAACATATAAGGGTAGTTTCATGGATGGTGCGTTATATCCTCGCTGAGGGAGCCGCGGGCGAAAACTAATGTTGTATGTATTGCCCATTGAGATATCTTATCAATATCTCAATGAATATTGTTCAAAAACTTTTGTATTTATAGGAATGGGTGTCCTTATTCAACAGAATGTGACGTCACTATTACATGCAACATTCGATGGCCATCTATCAATATTTCTTGAAAATCCATACAATTTCTTTAATTGCTAAAATATTCTAGATTGTTTATATTTTTATAAAATAGTATTCAAATGTAATGTCATATCAGTATTTTTACTTATGCCAATTATCTGAACATCCTAAGAGATAAAATTTATATCTTTTTACGTATTAGAATAGATAATAAGATAATCCGGTTTTCAAAACTCTCATATATAAACTGACGCAACGCTTGCAAGTTATTTTTACTTCCCTATAAAGAAGTAACTTTGTTTGTTTGTCTGTCCGTTTTTGTAAACAACGCGGGCGGTATGTTGAGGCAGGTCCTGATATTTATAGTTCTTACGTAAACATTGTTAACGTGTATCGCCCTGTAAATTATACAAAATTATCAATTGTGTATAAGCCCTGATTTTAACATGATATAGATCTTTCGTGGATTTACAGCGTCATGATTTATCATCCAACCGCATGCCTGACTTCAACCCTTCCTCGAGATTGAATTATGGAGTATGGATGACCTTCTGTCACATAGGTGACGACGTCAGCGGAGTTTGTATTTATTTGACTAGGTTTTTCGACTTTCGCACCAAAAGTTCTTGCTTGTGCACTTAACGTGTGGTGCAGCTACCACAACCCTCATCCAGTCTTGTATGTGTATAAAATGAACAAAAGACAAAGGATCAGCAGGTATGGATGCGAATACCCAAAAGTTCATTATCCCGAAGGTACTTTACGCGAATCCGACACGCATTTATTACTTTTTTAATTAGGCATAAAGTAATAAAAATTTGATTTAATTTCTACAGTGCTTTGCTTTATAGACTTTGTTATTTTTGACGTTGTGATCATTTGGGATTATAAACTTAGAAATTATGAACATTCAGGATTTTGTCACATTCAAGATAATGAGCTTTCAGGATAATGAATATTCGGAATTTTGTCAGTTTCGGGATAATAAACTTTCAGGATTATGTCTCATTCGGGATAGTAAACTTTCAGGATTTCGTATTAAATTGGACGCAATCAACACTGGCTCAACCGTAGCAATCCACTAAACAGTACATAACGTAGATATCTTTATCTGTGGACTTATAATATGCGTGAATTTCCTGGGACCAAAAACTGCGTAGCATCGATGAAATCGGTACTAAAAACATAATTATAATGTTCTGACATTTTTTTTCTGGTTAGGAAAAATAGTAATCTATGTGTCGCTTGAAAATATTTGAACTATTTGAATCAGTCGAGGGAATTCCTCGACGATTTACAGCAGTTACCTTTTGTTGGGCTTACTTCATACGGTTCAATATGCCAAAATGTTCATTTCGCACAAAAATAATACTTAATTAAAATTGAAGTTTTACATAGGAATATGACTACCTACTAGGCATGCTGATGCGTCAATTTGACACTGAATTTAAGTTGCGAAATCGCGGCGCTGTCTCATTTGAGAAGCGCGTTTAGAAGCCCCATTTATACTAAATACAAATAAGTTACAGCGTTCAATTAAAAATTTAAAAATAAAATGAATTAAAAAATAAAATAAAAACCGACTTGAAAAACATAAACTAAAAAGTTAAAAATAAAATTTTCACTTTAAAGAAAGGAGTATTAACAGGCGGCATATAGTTAATGAAGTCGGTGCCTACTCACTCAGACACTTTAAATTGTGTTCTATTTTTGTTATTATTATAAATATATCATTGTTGTAATTGTTATTACCTGGTAAGTACCCATTTAAAGTGTCTGAGTTGGCACCGACTTCATTAACTATATGCCGCCTGTTAATGCTCTTTTCTTTAAAGTGAAAATTTTATTTTTAATTTTTTAGTTTATGTTTTTGAAGTCGGTATTTATTTTGTTTTTTTTTTAATTTGTAATAATCTTTCAATTTTTTTTTTATAGGCCTGTTCCGGGGTCATAAATAGCAGCCCACTACCTAATACCATAGTATAAATATCATCATAAATATCAAATATCGTCGCGACGTGAACGCATCAGAACACACAATAAGAACATCAAAAATGGCTTCCTTGCACTGAGCCTATAAAAATTATTAGAATTAGCCAAACCGATCGAATCAAGTGCTAAACTAAAGAAAGAAGTGAAGCAGGGCGCGCCCGCAGTAGAGTGAGACCTGGAAGCTCCTCCCATGTTAAGTCCTTTCTCTTTTCCCTTTTTTTCCGTTATTCTGAGTAGTATATAATTGGGGAGTCTGGCTCACTTTGTATGGCTATAAAATTGGGGAGTCTGGCTCACTTTTTCGTTATTTGCAGAAAATCGTTGTCCGTTTTAAAAGTCTCGCTTCGCTCTCACGGACCACGATTTTCAGCAAATAACGAAAAAGTGAGCCAGACTCCCCAATTTTATAGCCATACAAAGTGATCCAGATTCCCCAATTATATACTACAAAAACCGTTGTCCGTTTTAAAAGTCTCGCTTCGCTCTCACGGACAACGGTTTTTCTGCAAATGCTAAATGAACCAGAGTTCTCAATAATTTTTCCTGGCTCACTTTTTCGTTATTTGCAGAAAATCGTTGTCCGTTTTAAAAGTCTCGCTTCGCTCTCACGGACCACGATTTTCAGCAAATAACGAAAAAGTGAGCCAGACTCCCCAATTTTATAGCCATACAAAGTGATCCAGATTCCCCAATTATATACTACAAAAACCGTTGTCTGTTTTAAAAGTCTCGCTTCGCTCTCACGGACAACGGTTTTTCTGCAAATGCTAAATGAACCAGAGTTCTCAATAATTTTTCTCGGAAAACACGATCTCAGTAAAAAAAAAAAAAAAAAAAACGACAAATGAACTAGACAGATAATTTCTAAACGTGTAAAATTTATGCTCCATCAACCTACAAACGCATTTCATTTCTTGACTATAATACAAACATAATTCATATTTTGATATTTACGAATAAAAAATACATAATTAATTGAAACTATGTAGAGAAGGTTTACAAGAAATAAAACAAATTATTGAATGTAAAATAGGTTTATTTTTCATTTTTATAAAAAGAATTATACCATTTCTTAATTTCTATTACATTTTGTAACGCACAATTAATATTTACTTGATTAATGTATCTGTGACAAGCCTGATGTCCATAAACGTCCGTACGAAGTTCTCGTAAAGGTGGACATCCTATGTCTTCTATATTTACAATTCGTTTGTCTTCGAGTTGCTTGATATAGTCTTCAAACCATATTTTTTTTTGTAAGCCTTTAACATATATACATGTAGCTTCTTTTATTAGGTTATTTATTATTGTGTTGAGTTGTGTATAATCTATTTCTCCAGAGTCCCACGAAATACCATGATAGTTTCTTGTTAGCCATGAATTCGTGGATCGACATTTTGCAGACAAATTATACCAAGGATATGGTGGTTTAAATAGTATACAATATTCTTTGTCTTCTTTGTCTTCAACAGATGCAACCGCTAGTTCTTTCACGATCAATTCATTTTTTCCATTTACAAAACATTGTATATCCATAATAAGTTCCATAATTGTTTGAGATTTCTTAAATATTCGAATACGTGTAGATTATTCAAGTGCTCGTGAGCGACTAGCCAGCAGAATGACTAACCTACTCTCGCAATAAAATTACGTAATTTCAGCGTTGAAACAAGTTTAGACAAGTATAATTTACAAATCATCTATATTTATCCATGAATTGTGTGTACCATCAAATCCCAACCATTTTACTAATATTTTATTTCCTCTTTTTTTTATAACTCTTTCAATTAGATAAATATCAGGATATTTCGTTTTTGAAAGCTCTTCTTTGTAAAAGCAACCTTGAACTGGTGAATTTAAATAATCTTTTAGTTGATAAGTAACAGGTCTAGTATTATTAACTTTGGTTATAGTAAAAATTTCAGTAGTCCAGTTAGGTGTATAACCTTTTTCAAAAACATGTTTATATTTACTTATTCTCACTTTATCGCCTATTTTTAATTTTTGAGACTTTTTAAACATCATCTTATCGTTGTTATTATAAATATTTCTTAATATTGATTTCTCGTTCGATCTATTTACATTTATTGGTTTCAGTGCTATAGTTCTATGTGTACTGTTGTTGTAGGAATCTAATAATTCATTTAAAATATCTATCCATCGATAACTACCTCTCGCTGTAAATCGCTTCCACATTTTGTTTTTTAAGGTTCGATTAAAACGTTCACAGATTGAAGCCTTTAAATTACTATAAGTAGAATACATATTGATGGAATATCTATTCATAAGTGTTTTGAATAAAGAATTGTAGAATTCGGTACCATTATCAACTTGAAGATTTTTTGGTATTCTACCAGATGTAGTAAATATTGATAACATTGCTTGGGTAACATTATTACTATTTTTTGTTTTTAAAGGCACAGCCCAACCAAATTTTGAAAAATTATCGATTACCGTTAGAATGTATTTATAATTATCGTTTACAGAAGCATATGATTGCATATCAACAATATCAGCTTGCCATGTCTCATCTAATCCCCGTATATCAACGTGACGTCGTTGATAATTTCTACGAGCAGCACGATGTAATTCTTCAGCAATTAAAGTCTTGTAGGAGTTATTCATAATTTATTTGTATTTTCCAATGCTGTTAATCTTTGATCTATGTTTGTTAATGTATTAGAATGTGTTTTAGAAAGGTTATGATTGATGGTAATGTCTTTTTCTAAATTCTCTTTTACTGTGTCTAAGTGAGTTTTTAAATAATAGTATATTTGTTTCATTTCATTATTATCGATAGTCAACTGATCAAATCTTTCATTATATTCACGTCTTATAATATTTATTTCATTGGACAATAATCCTGTCACAATTTTTAAAGATACACCATCACTGTCTCCTAAAGCATCTCCCACATTGCACAATCGTTTATTTTCAATATCATAATTCCCCTCAATATTAATTTTAAATCCTTCTCCTTGTGGTCCACGGCGTCCTGTTGAAGATTTAGATAATTGACGTCCAAATACGTCTACACTCATTGTACTTCCTCAAGATACTTCGAGAGAATGATTAAATAGTTGATAAATCTTGTTAATAAATAATGTTAGCTTCACGCAATTCCTCTAGGATTGAAATTATTTCATTGGAATGGGTGACATAACCGCTAGCCGCTCTTGATGCTAATAGAAGTCGTAAACGATCTACCAACTCATTAGGATTATCCCAATACACATAATTGAAATTCAAACCAACTCTAGGAGTTGACATATTGGTGGGTAATAAGGTATTATTGTTAGAAACCCCACTACCTATCTTTTCATTAGCGAACCTCGAAATTATGTTAATATATTTTGGGGTATTGTTTATACGGAGAGCACCATCATCTTTAAAATGTTTACGATGCGCATTAGTAGCTGTAATGATTTCTGCGTAATTTTCAATATCACTATCTATTATAGCATTATTGTTAGGTACTTTTTTGAAAATCAATTCTAATAAACCAACTGTAGCGGGATAATTTTTGTTTGCTATTAGAATTTTGTCTTTTTCAAAATAGATAGGTGTATTTCCTAACATTAAGCGTTTTCCCTTTAATTGTCTCACACCATAAATTTGATCTAAATCTTTATGATTTTTAGATTTTAATAAAGATAAATATGATAAAATACTGTGATTTGGTTTTTGTAAAGAATCGTTTTCTTCTTCTTCTTCATGTTCTTCTACGTCAAAGAATGAATCATCATCATCACCATCGATATTAGTAGTTTTTTCATCTTTTGAAGTTGTATTCATGGATTCTGTTTCTTTTTTATGTGTTACATAGTGCTCATCATATTTATTATTTTCTTTATGCTCTTCTTCCTTCTTAGGTGCAATATTCGGTGTAGTGACACTAATTTTCTTTAAAGAAGTAGTCAAAGGTCTAAAGACTTCGTTTAAAGTGTTTTCTGTGTTTTTTCTATGCAATTTCAATAATTTATGCTTTTTTCTTATCACATTGCCAAGCTTTCTGATTTTACGTAAAGTGTCCTGTTGTTTTTTAATACTTTGAACTTCCATGGTGTTTGTGTTTAGTACGACAAACTGCAACTGGTTATAACTAATGTGGACTCTTTATATTTATAAAGGTGTCAAACCCTTTCCTATATCGACCGTTTTCTAAAGAACTCTCCTTATCAATGACAACAAAGCTATATTTTACGTTCCAACATTTAAAACATAGTTTCTTAAATTCTTTAAAAGTCATGTCACTATTTACATGCTCATCGTAAATGTGTTTTAAATTTAAATCATCTTGTTTAAATATTACTAATAAATTAGTATTGTCACGAATCAAATGCTTAGGAACACAACAGTAAGTTTGTGAAAGATAAAAACAATCAACATCTTGATGTCTCCCCATGCAAAAGTATTCCTTTACATTATTCTGTTTTTCACAAACAATATCATCAAAAATAATGATGGAACCAGGGAGAATATCTTTAGGTTTCACTATTTCATCATTTTCTTGAAAAATATAGTAACCAATATCACTAACAGTAGCAATTACTTTCTTAAGAAGTTCGTATTTTAATTGATGTATGGATTTTGAATAAATGTAAATATTCGAAAATCTTAATCCATTCATGTGTGTAATAATCGCTAACAAAGCATTTGTTTTCCCACAGTTGGAGGGACCGCAAAAAATCGATCTTATGCTATTAGGTAATAGTTTACCATGTCGACGGTTTTTTTCTGATGTGGTAGGTACAATAAGATTATCAAGGTTCTCTACAGGTAATACGGTTTGTTGCTTTATGAACCTCATGATGTAGCAAACTGAATAAGAAATCATTTGTATATAGTTTATGTATATAAAATAAAAAACATAAAATATGGGTAAAAAATTTATTAGGTAATTGTTAACAAAATTAGAAAATAAAAATTATCAATCGGTTTTGAATACTTTTTTCTTCGTACACAATTTACAATACGCTTGCATGAAAAGTGGACTATCGAGTTCATCTTGATCGTTTGATGTATTATCACCGTAAGAATGAATAGTGCAAGGAGTATAATAAGGCTTCACATCATCATTATCCAACACTGATTTGGGTAGTCGATCATTATGATACAATAAATGAATGTAGTGACCATAACGTTTGATTAATATATCTATAGGTATTTTTTCAATGTCTTTCTCACATAAATTGAATATTTCCATTTTGATTTAATATAAAATAACACACAACCACTCTACTTTACAACAATTTGCGTACTGCGCTGCTGATTGGATTGTACTCAATTATTCTATCGTGTATGATTAAACAATAAGCAGATGTTTGCAGAGGAAATTGTTTTTCTGATTCAAATTCTATACGTATGTCTACAGGTCCTGTTTTTAATGTTTCATTTTGTTTGGAACAATCTAATACAACAAGTGGAGCCATTTCCTTGAATTCCTTTTTTGACAATAATGGTTTACACCTGTTCTTGTCAAAGTAAGAGCTTTGAAATTGAGCATACATATCATACAACAGTGAATATTGGTTTCGTTCGAAATCAATATTAAGGTTAACGTAAGGGTATGTTTGAGAATTTAAATACAATTTAACGTCACGAATGTCACAATGATCGAAGAAACTTGCATCTTTTGTGTGTATATTCTTTCGACCCGTTTGGAATCCTAAGATAACGTATCGAGGTTTCTCTAGTTGTGTAGATGTTTTTACAACCCATACATGGTTTGTAGTCGTAGGTAATAATGGATATTCATATAGTTCCCAAGTCCGAAAACTTATTTGTATAGGAGGATCTTTGACGATATAATTAAGTAAATTTACTTTTGCAAAGTCGGACAATTTAACATATGGCATTAACCATTCTATTTTGGAAATGGATATTTTTACATCTTTATCAACATTTTTTTCTGATTGTACGATCGCATTTACGTCTGTATTAGCTCTGGTAAGAATAAGTTCATGTTTTGCATTCACTATTACTCTATTATAATCTTCTGCAAACCCGAGTAACAAATTGAGTGGAATCGAGACATCAAAATATCCTTTGGTATCAACAATGTCCTTAGTTGTATTTGTGTTCCATCCAGCATTATCAAGATATGTAGTTTGATTTGGGCTAGCGGAAATGAATGTTTTTATAAGGCTTGTTAAACCAACGTTTTTATTGCGATCAATTTCAACAGCATTTAACTCATAACGTAATTCTTCAAACAAAAAGCATAATCCCATATTTACGAGATTCGTGTTAACGCTAACCTCACCATTGCTCTTCATAAGTTTTCCGGTAAGATGTAGAAAGCTTTTGCTGGGTAGTATACAAGCATCTTGATGTTGAACAGTAATGCGAATTTCATCATTGTTGTTGAAAGTGGTTAATGCATATGGACGATGAGCATGAAACTCGTAATGTTCTATTGATTCATCGAATAATACACTTTTTTGTATATTTAAAATTTCTTCTTGTTCTTCCATGGTAAAATGCAGATTAAACAGAAAAATTTAAGTTTTATTTTGTTTTTATTGAGTTTGAAACAAGTCTTAAGCCAAGCCCTTTTAGAAATTGTATGTTCCGATGTGTTAACCGATTCAATGGTCGAACTCGAGTGGGTGGATAAACCCATTTTCTGTTGTTATTATATGAATAGGTTTTACTGTTATAAACCACACCCATTCTATGCTATTGACTTAAGATGTAATCGCACTGTTATAATTTCTCCTCGGAAATTTACTAGATCTCCGTCTTGATCGACTATTTTCAACTGAATATTATGTATTGCCTTAACCATAACAGGAAGATAAATGACTTGCGATGGTACTTCTACTATTTTATATCCAGGTGGAACCGTGGGGAAAAATTCGTGAATAATGTGAGCTTGATTAGAATTAATATACGCCCCTCCTGTTATGTTACATTCTACTCGCAAAGCGTTTACTTTGATTATGGAAACAGGTATATCTGATAAATAATCAACGTTTGGATCTAGAATTCTAGGAGAATATCCTAACAAATTTCCCAAAGAATCTTTATGGGTAAAATCAACTTTTTTACTACATCTCACTTTACATCGCAATTGATTTTCATCAGGCTTTATCGATATGAAAATATTAAATTTATCTAATGCATCAGTTAAATATTTTTCAATGTTTTCGATTTCGTAACTACCTGGTGGAATTACAATAACTTTGTCATCGATATAGAATTTGTTATTTCTTTCATCGATATTGGGAATGGAATTAAAAGTCAAGAATTCTACTAAACCAAGCACATAGTTTTTTGATGATAATTCAATAGGAGGAAAATATTGTGCTTCTAAAACGGGTCCAACACCGCTTAACGTTAATGTCCATGATTCACTCATGACTGAATCTATAATGAGTTGACGTTCTGATATATATTTAAGTTAAATTATCACTAAGAAATTTAAGACACAAATGTCCACAATTGAATGTATTGAAGCTTTGATATTTTTTATAATTGTATTTTACATTTTGCACTTTTAAATATGATAATAAATTTGATGGAGGTGGTAAATTTCCAAAACTATCAAAATAAAAGACACAATTGTTTTTTTTCTTATAAGCTACCCAGTGAGTTCCAGGACCATCTTTACTATCTAAGTTTATTATACCAGATTCATGTGTCCAAGGAGGTGAGTTAGGTAAATCATTTCTCATAAAAACACCTCTAAAGTTAGGAATATTTAAAATTCTAGCATATTTTGTTAAATCAATATTTGTAAGAGCTCTGTTTGGTAGTGTTAATAGTTTTTTGAAGGTTTTATATAAATACCTAAACCTTTCTTATAAGGTTTAAGAAACATTCCTTTTCCTAAAGATATCGCTTCCATTTTTTCATTATGTCTTTTTTGTTCTTTAAGTTGTTCTACAGCATTTTTAGCATTGTTGACTGCTTTCGCGATTCCAGCAGCTCCACCAGCCAAAGCACCTGTTGCACTTAATCCAGCAAAAAGTGGTATTAAAAAAGGAAGTACTCCACCAATTTTTTGTGGCAGAGGTAAAATTCTAGGACAATTGATATTTTTTTTCCCTCCTACTTGACGAATCACTTTACGAACACCATTCAGTGCAGATTTTATAGGATCAGATTCTTTAGACATAGATGATTTAGCTATTTTAATAACATGCTTGAAAGGTTTCTTTGATCTTTTAATTTTTTTCTTTGTTTTATTTTTATTTGTGATACCAAGACCTAATTTTGACTTGGCACCCATCGCGGACGCAATGCCTAACGCAACTGCTCTTTCACTCATTGATGCATCTCTATTAAATACTCGTTTCATCGCTTTTGATGCTAGCATACGATCAGCCTGATTTCTCATATGAACATTATCTCTGTTTTTCGAATACGCTATATCATGTTCGCGACAAGCTGAATCAAGTGGATTAATACCCATATCACCTCGTGCTAATCGATCTTTGAGTTTAGTTCCAGGACCGCAAAACTGATAACCGGGTACATGTAGCTCAAACGGTAATTTATTCAGCATATCATTGAAAAATCCAAAACCTTTTTTTCTCTTTCGATAATAATATTTATTATTATTATTATTATGGTGAATCATTATTCAGCATAAACGTTGTAGTCTCTTAAAGAATTATAGGGTTATGAAATAAAAACAGAGATGAACTCAGTAATATACTTAATTTAATGGTAAAAATACATACATATTTTTATAGATGTACACTTTGGTTATAAAAAATATCAGATATATTTGTACATAGCATACTTAAAATAATTTGTAATGTCCCCAAGGCAATGTGTTATATTTATCAATTATTAATCTTTTATCATCATTAGCATTCAACACGGATTTATTTACTTCTTGCGAGAATATCGTGTGTTTGATTGATTTAAATACATTCATACATGAGCGCAATGTATTGTTAGTTTTAAGAGTAGATTTGTATTCGTCTGTAGTTAAAAGATTTAACACTGCTTTGCTAACTCCCTTTGCCTTTTTGATTTCATCGTTTTCGGTTTTTATACAATATAGTTTAGATCTTAAACCTACAAATTCATCAACGATTGTCCCTCCTAATTCATCTTTAAACAGACCTGGTACCTTTTTATTTACTAGTGGTAAATCATAAATATTGTTCCTACTAAAATTGCTTGTATCAAATAATTCAAGATTTTCTTTTAGATCTTTATAAATACAATCATTTGTAGGTATTATGTAATATAATAAACTGTCAGTGTCGGTGTAGCACAGTTGTGCTCTATCCCCATATTTTGGTTTAATAAAAGAATAGTGAAAGCTATAAAGATGGGATTTACTTAATTCTAGTACAGTAAATCCTATGTATATAGGACGGTCAAGTAAAATTTCCGACTTGTCCATCTGAACTGCTGCGAAATTTTCAGAAAAAATTGATACATTATGAAAATTTGGTTGAGCAATCAATTTTTCAGCACCTATGTATTTATTTGTGTAATTTTTTTCATCACTCCATCGATCAACTAATTTTACAGATATTTGCTTCCGCTTGTTTTCTAAAGTTTTTCCAAATATTGAATTATTGAACAATTTAAAAAAATCTTGTTCAAACGTAGATTGTGAGGATTGACGCAAACTTGTATTCAAATCTATATATTGTTTTAAATAATTACTTTGTTTAAATGAAAGAATTTTATGAATTTTATTCAATATCAAACCATGATTTAAACACTGTTTTAAATGCATATAATGAATAACATAGTGATATTTATTGTACAGATTTGCGATCAATTTATAAGTCTTTCCTCCAGGAGGTTTCATTTTTTCTGGTGCAAATGGTAAATCTTTGTGAGAGTCATGTAAGTCCTCGTTATAGATTAAATCAACCTCTAATATAAATCCAATGTCTGAATTTTCATGACATGAATCTATGTCGAAAGATAATAATTCATCACTTTGTAAAAGTTTGAATTCTGAAATCGGTAAGTTTTTCATCATCACGTATCCATATAAATTATTACAATCTAAATATAAAAGATAAGTATTTGGTCTATCTTCCCTGTAGTCTTCAGTATAAATATTATTAGCTTTTGCATATCGTAAAGAACACTGTGATAATCCGCCTCGGATGCCTTGTTCAAGCATTTGATATATTTCAATGTCAGAAATTAATTCTAATTTTACACCAGTATTTAAAAGCATTGCGTCCCAGCTAAGACTAGGAGCGGTTACATAAAAAGCTGCATCTAGTTTATAATTTTTTT
>CATIXC010000022.1:0-12934 GCA_949709985.1 Luffia ferchaultella | reverse complement strand
ATAGTGACAAGGGCGAGTAGTCATGAGGCGTGTTAGGTATGTAAGTTACTAGATAGGTTTTTTTTTTTGGCTTTGAGCGGCAGATGCGAACAAAGGTTTTATTTTGTACAGTTTTGTAGAAAAAGATCAGGAGTTCCCATGGTCATGAATGGATTCCTTTTTATATACCTCCGGTCTATTGCGAGCAATTATTTTAAAGGAGAAAATAAAATTTTAAAAACGGACTTTTGGAACAAACAGTTTTATGAGGGCATTACCTATTGTCTACAGAAAACCTTGGGAATCGTTTTCTGTTAAATATACCTTTCTAAAATTAGCGGCGAACAGAAAAAAAAATTTAACAATGGGTCGGGTTTCGTTTGGCCCAGCCGACAGCAATAATATTAAGAAAATAGATTTAACGGATTTCAAATTTTTATATTTTAGTAAAATAGGCATGTATAAATAGGTATATATAATATGCATGTTCCTACATGCGTAATTCGAATTAAATTGTACTTGATGAAAACAGTTGATGCCAACACAGGCTATCATTTTCTTTCAGCACTCAATAGAAATTGATGAAGTAGCAACTACAATACGAAGCTATAATATATCATATTAATTACTAAATAAACCAATCCGCCAATGTGATAATCAAATATTGGGCAGAGTTAGGTAATTGTAGTATTGAGATATGTATACCTTGGAGTAGGTAATAAGGTTATATCATGTCACCATTTACTATGAGTTAGAATGAATAGGTAAACGGTTAGGTAATTAACTAGTAAACTAAATAATATATTTAAAAATAAAATTAGAAAACAAACGACCAGGCGTAACGGTGTGGACCGTGACAAGCGGTGGGGGGGGGGCGCTACGCAGGCGGGAACGGGATTTGAGGAAGACAATAGGATTTTACCTGCTAAAGTATAAAGTGATACCCGCGTAGGAAAATAACCAGATTATAAGGTAAAAATGGACTTATCGGGGAAAACCTTCGAAGTATCCAAAATTATGTAAAAAAAAAAAAAAAATTATATATATATATACACATATGAGAATACGTGTATATGCTTGCATACCTTGTTCAAAAAGGGGAGGTAAGGTGTTTGAGATTATGTGGGAAGTACTTGATTTATTATAATTGGGTGGAATTGTGATTAGGTATAGTGTTGTAATTGCATTGCTATAGATTCAAACAATTGAAATATGGTATTAAAACACATGAACAAGTAACATAGAGGTATAATGTCCGGGAAGTAAATTACAAAAGGAATTTACGAAGTGCAACTTAATTACTTACGATTATTTACTACTTAGTGACTTCCAATCAAAAGGTTTAAATTAAATTAATATGAATAATTTATATTTAGTAATCTTATTCATTTTATCACATTAGTTTCTAATATTATAATAATTTCATCAATATTCCTATCCAAACAAGAAAATCATTTATAGATCGAGAAAAATCATCACCATTTGAATGGGGATTCGACCCAAAATATTTAACCCGAATTCCGTTTTCATTACACTTCTTTTTAATCACTTTAATCTTCTTAATTTTTTATGTAGAAATTGCTTTACTATTTCATTTAGTCAAATCATTTTGCCAATAACCAAGGGCAAATTTATTTCACGAAGTTGGTATCATTTTAAAAAACGGTTAGAAATTTGGGTGGGGGAAAGTCATTAAGAGGCGTTGTCAAAGGGATGGAAGGCAGTCATTCGAGAACCTTGGAATCGGTCGACGCGCCCGCGCAGAGAAACGCCTAAGGGTAATTCGCGAGTGTCCGGACGCCTGAAAATCCAAAGTACCACCTGGAAGTCTTCGGAGCCAGCAGGGCGAACAAGAACGTCGAGTCGTGAGCAAAACAAATTCTTTTAGTCGAGTTTCGGAGTTTAAATATTTCAACTGTGAGATACATTTCATTTTTATGCAAATTATTACTTAAATTACTAGCTGCATTAGTTGCTTCGATATTTCATTACTTTTATTTGCTTAAAATCATAATTTGGAATAGATCATGACTGCAATTTAATTCATTCATATAAAGTAATTGATTGAAGGTACTGCTTCATTTCAATAGTAACGTTATCTTATTTAAATTTTCTTTGAGTGCCGTTAAATACGGGAGGGTTTGGGAGCCTTGGTCCAGGGTCAAGAGTAACTTTGAGATAGCGTTAGCCAATGGAAAAATTACTATTATTACATGTCACGAGTGCCTGCAAAGATCAGGGCTCGTGATTGACCTGGTACTAGGGTGGAGGAGACATTAGTTACTTAGAGAGGTCAGATCTTCACAGAAAGATACGCGGGCGGGGTATCTTTCCCCCCAAACTCCCCAAGGAGCACTAATCAACTTAAACACTAATTAATACTAGGTTACGTAGTACCTTTTAATACCTACAGCAAATTAAGTGAATGCCCTCCGACACTCGACAGCTTGCATGGCTTAACCCGCTTTCTTGCTATTATCCTATTTTTGTTCCTGAGTGTATTTTTGTGGTTCTCCGCAAATTGCGTCGAGAGACCACGTACTTGTAACTGATTCATGTGTGATCTCTCCCTTAGGATATATCTATGCAATTGTTAATTTTCATATTTTTTGTGACCCGTGTTTTACTTATCTTTTATTGTGTGTTCTTTCCTAATAACTTGTTTAAAACAGTAAGTTTACTCGTGGCCTAAAGTTGCCATTAGAAGTTACTGCTGTTTTAACGTATCCATATGTGATCTGTGTGTGTTTTACAGGACGTGATAAATTACAGTATTACCTATTAACTTCTATAACATATACTATTTAATTACGAAATCGTGCTCAATTAGAGCCCACAGTCAGATAGGGTTTCGGTCGATATTTCGCGCCACGTGTCTTTATTATATCGATCGCGAATAGAATAGGGTTATGAACTATATCTAGATGTAATAATATCTCAATCGGCGACCATTAGTCGAGATAATCCTACGGGCCAGTGAAACTATTCGATTCATTTTAGACGATCACAATTTATATTAACGATATCACGACGGCTCATATATTTTATACACAACGTAGCAAATAATCACACATGCTTACATAACGTAAGCAAATTACAAGTTATTTAGCCCGTGATTTACAAAAAAAATTCATAGTGGCCTCTCAAAGGTCACTTTTACGCAATAGGTCCATTACAGAGTGTTTCCGTGACCAGCGATTAGTTGACGTGTGTGTTCTCCGTTAATACACCGCTAATCGTACGAATAAAAAAAAAAAAAATTTTTTTTATGAAATTAAATTCATAAAAAGTGCTAAGTAAACAAAATACTTATTACAGTTATTTACTTGAGAGAGGAATAATTTTATTGTCCTATACATTTTGGTTATTTTGGGTTACCTTTAGTATTACCAGTACCTTAGTCTAGGAGGGGCAAATAGAAACGAAAAAAAAAATACTTCTGGGGTCCACATTAGCGTGATACCTATTGTATAAACTCAAAACAGTAATAGTTGTCTACGTAAGCTAGGCATTATAAAGTAACAAATAATGTCAACTAGAAGCAGGGGTCGTGGGGCCAAAAATGTCGGAAAGGCGACAGCGGCGGCCGGAACGCCGGTCACCGAAACTGAAGTCGAAAATGCGCAACGCGGTGGCGCGCCCCTGTCGGATTTACAGATATTAGGGAAAAAGTTTGACGAAATACTAAACCGATTGGACAGACTGGAGAAAGCACAACAATCTCCATCTAGCAATACCACAACAAGTAGCGTTACGAACAGTATACAAGGAATCGTCTCGGATACACGTAGTTCGGAGGCGGGTGTTTCGAATGGCGCAGCGCGGACGCCGGTATTTTTGATGCGCCCGACTTATGAAAAACCTACATTTAGTGGGAGGGGCGATGTGACGCCAGTAAGGTTTTTAAAAAAGTTAACAAAATATATCAATGCTATTAATGCGAGGGAACGTTCACTCGAAGTAGCCATGAGTTGTTTGACTGGGCATGCGCAGATGGTGTTAGAAATATTTAGCGAAGGATGGCTGACATACGATGACTTTGAAAGAGATTTTTTGAATGCGTTTTGGGGAGAAAGAGAGCAAGAGAGAGCCAGATTCGAACTGTTGAATGGTATTTGGAACCCGAACGCGGGCGTCTCTATGGAGGAGCATTTTGCGTCCGAGTTTGATAAAGTAAAAATGCTTACCATACCCTTGAGTGAAAAGGAAGCAATTAACGCGATTATACGACATTTCCCGCTTGATATACAACGGCTATGGTTTACTAAGAAAACTCCGGTTACGACTTTAACAGCAGTTGAGTTTCTTAGAGATATAGAGCAAAACGCGTACGTCACTAATAGAGAGCGTGTATTGCGGAATGCGAACCAGAATATTAATACTCAAAAAAGGATCATTAAAGATGCACGGCCGTATTACAATGCGAATAGGGTTGCACGTGTCAATTTCGTGCGATCGGATCAAAGGGGGCGTGGCTCAATTAGAGGGCGTGGTCGGTTGTGGACGCGCGGTAACCGTAGTTTTGATAATAATAATACGCGCCCCAGATATCCCGCTATCGGATGGGAGCCTAAAAGAACACCCGAAGGGACGTATGTTAATAATAATCGCGGTCAGGATGTAAGTAAAGATAAAAGTAAGGATAATAGGTCAAATGACGTGTCGGGAAACGCGCAGCGGTCGAACGAGAAAGCTTCGGGCGTTTGACTGACGCTATAGATGACCGGAGTGATAGTGGTGTTAGAAGCGACGAAATAAGAGGTCGGCTGAACGAAACAAGGATAGGTGAAAGCGTAACCGGAAGAAAGACAGATAACGTTAGTACGAAAATGTATAAATATATGAAAGGGCTAGGTTGGACGCCGGGCAGGGGTCTAGGGAAATCGGGACAAGGACGAGTTTATCCCGTTTCTTGTATTGATAGCGGTTACAATGACGTCATAGACGCAGTTACGAATTTGTTAGTCGCTCAGGGCGCGTGTAAAGTAGAAATATGCGACGAATTAGGTATACCGTGCTATACGTGCACTCGAAGGAACGGGCACGTAAAATGCTTATATTCGTTGTTTGAAGCAGATGATTTTTATGAGGAAGATAGTGGGGAAGGAGCGGCGAGCATATCGGCGTTGCCAGAAATAGAAATTAAAATTAATGATATTCATACTACGGCGCTTATAGACACCGGGTCACAGTTAACGTGTATAGTTAGTGAATTGTACGACGAACTGACGAAAACCATAGATTTAAAACAAATACCGATGCCAGTTATGCAACTGCAGGGGGCATTCGGATCGAAAAGCGAACGCGTCAATAGTCTAGTTTTGGTTACGTTGAGCTTCAACGATATTTACGTTGAAACGCCGGTGATAGTTCTAAGGAAATTGCCTAAGAGAGTTATTTTAGGGTTCGATTGGCTGGAACGAATGAGGGCGGTCATAACTTGCGGCCCGGATAAGAGTTTGATAGTAGAGCACTTAGGTGTTAAAACGCAGATTAAAATAGGCGGTGAGAATAATGTGGAGTGTATAAAACGATTCGTTACCTGTCTTATACAGGAAAACGGGCAAGGGCGAAATAACACGGATATCGAACATACGGTGCGAGAAATCGTTAATTCGTTAAACATTCCAGAAAGTGGTAAAACCCTTATGTTAACAGCTATGTTGGATAACAAGGAAGTGTTTTCTAGGTGCTTGGGACGTACGGATAAATATGTACACAAAATAGAGATGGCGAGTGAAGCGCCGTTTATTAAAAGGTCATATCCTATAAGTTTCGCGCATCGCGAGAAAGTTAGATTAAAATTAGACGAGTTAGAGAAATTACGTATAATAGTCCGAGAGACAACTCAGTATAGTAGTCCATTAACCTTTACTCTGAAAAAGGACGGGTCGGTTAGGATCTTATTAGACGCACGCCAGTTAAACAAGAATATGATAGGCGATGCAGAAGCGCCACCATTGAGCTCCGAAATCTTACAATCTTTTCATGGGGTTAAATTTATAACACTTTTAGATTTAGACAATGCTTATTATCAAATCCCACTACACCCAGAATCGCGAAAATATACGGGATTCACGTTTATGGGGAAATCATACACTTATGGCGTGCTGCCGCAGGGATTAAAAACGTCAGTCGGTAGTTTTTCAAGAGCCATGGATATTATATTAGGCCCGGAGGTCAGGACATTTTGCGTTAACTATTTAGACGATTTGATAGTGTATTCGGCGGGGTCATTGGAAACCCATGTCAGTCACGTCAGGCGGGTACTCGAGCGGTTACGTGAAGCAAAAATGACGTGTAATCTTTCGAAATGTAAATTTTTTCAAACAGAAGTAAAGTTATTAGGGCACATAATAAACACGGAGGGTATTAAGATGGACCCAGATAAAACTAAAGCGATACGCGATTTCCCCGTGCCTAAGACGATTAAACAGCTGAGAGCATTTCTAGGGCTCATTAACTATTCGCGGAAATTCGTGTATAGATATGGCGAGGAAACTCAGCCACTTTGCAGATTACTTCGTAAAGGAGTTAAGTATGAGTGGACAGAACAGGAACAAAGGTGTTTTGAACGGGTAAAGGGCTTATTTTTAGATACAATAATGCTGTCGCATCCGGTGTACAACAAACCGTATTATTTACAGACAGACGCGAGTTCAATAGGAATAGCGGGCTATGTTTATCAATTAACGGATACGGGGGAACCGGCTGTAATAGGGTTCTGTAGTAAGGGGTTAAGTGCAGCGGAACAGAAATGGTCAGTGTCGGAACAGGAACTTTGGGCGATTATTTATAGCTTAAAAAAATTTGAGACTTATTTACTGGGTACTAAAGTTACTATACGGACAGATCACAAAAGTCTAAGTTTCCTCAGCTCGTGGAAATTATTAAGCGCGAGAATACAGCGTTGGGTGCATTATTTAGGCCGCTTCGATTATCAAATCGAGTTTATACCGGGTAAAAACAATATAGTACCGGACATTTTGAGTAGATATTTGTGTGAAGGCGACGTCGTTCAAAGTACAAAACAGATTTGCCCGCAAATTTGCATGTTTACTGCCACGAACGACGACATATTATCATTACACTTTAAAAATATAATTGAAATACAAAATACGGATGCCGAATTGAAAAAAATAATTACGTCACTGCATAATGCGGACAAGGGAGGCAGGTTGAGTAATTATAGGTTGAAAGAGGGAGTGCTATATTATCAAATACCTAAAACGATGAGAATGGTATTAGTGGTGCCCGACGTCATGAAAACCGACTTAATTACTAACGTACACGAAAATTTAGGTCATTATGGTCGTTATAAGTTACATTCCGTCATTAAAAAGAGATATTATTTTCCTCGGATGAGACGCGAGATAACCAGGGTAATACGCACGTGTGACCTGTGTCAAAAGGTAAAACATGAGCGCGCAAATTTAAGCGGGCCAAGTAAGGCAGTGGTAGTTAACGAAATAGGCGAGATGACGTTTGCGGACATATACGGTCCGCTACCGACCGGAAAGTTTGGTATGAAATACATATTTGTTGTGCAAGATGTGTTTAGTAAATTAGTTCGGTTATATGCGTTGCGAAAAGCTACCGGGCGCAGCGTTTTGACATGCATAAAACAGTTTCACGCGGAGTTTAAAATAAAACACATAGTTACGGATCGCGGATCACAATTCATATCGAAAGTGTGGGAGGACGGGCTGAATAAGTTAGGAATTAGGTATTCGCATACTTCTATTCGTAACCCGCGTCCGAACTCGACTGAGCGAGTAAACAAAGAAATGGGGCGTCTGTTTCGAACGTACTGTTCTAAGTCGCATAAGAGCTGGGTAAGCGTGCTTTCGCGAATAGAAAACTGTTTTAACAATCTGAAACATGCAAGTACCGGGTTTTCACCTTATGAGATAATGTTCGGGCAGGAGCTTGAGTTGTCGTCGGATAGGTTTCTGAAAGACTATCCGGTGGAATTGGGGTGTGGACTAGGAGTCGAGAAAATACGAGAACTCGCGCGGGAAAATTCTCACAAGACTGCGGATCAACGTGAATGCGCGTATAATAAAGGACATAAAATAGTACACTACCAAATAGGCGACCTGGTAAAATTACGTAGAGTGTCGAAATCTAGTGTGGAACAAAAGGTGACAAAAAAGTTTTTACCATTGTATGAGGGGCCGTACCAGATCGGCTCTATCCCCTATAGTAATGTATATACGTTAGTAGAGATAGATACAGGTAAAATTAAAGGCAATTATAATGCTATACATTTGGCGAGGTATTATAAAAATAAGTCATCGAAATAGTATGTTGGATGGTGTTGATAGGTGTAGGAATTGATAGTTAGGGACTTATTGAAAATTAGTTAATATTTAGGTGTGAATATAGTTAGGTAGCGTATAATTAGGTAGGCGTAGAGTATAGATCGCATATAAGAAAAAAATTGATAAAAAAAAAAAAAAAGGTCTTTATAAACATAAGATTAGATACAGGATTAAGACTAATTGAGTAAGAAAATCATGGAGGGGAATTAATAGGTATAGTTAACACAGCAGGTTATTTGAGAGATTTCATGCATTCTACGGGCTGCGCTCTACGAGCTACGATCAACGACTGGAGCTAAAACTCCACACAGCTGAAAGTCATCATGACAAAAAAAAAAAATTATCATATGATAGTGCAGACGCCGCCGGATATGGTGTTGTAGTTATTATGATATTATGTCTGTGTGGATATGTAATATCATATAATAAAATGGAGCAAACACGTTATTTAACGTAGCCCAGGTATCATGTAACATGGTGGAAACGGAAATTCAGGGTTGTTTCTAATAATCCTGAGTTATTGTGGAAAACGATGTTATGTAATCCAATAGATATTGGGTAACATTGTAAAGCTCGACGCATAGCGAAGTGGTCATGACACTGAGCTGTTGTGTTTTGCCATGTTACAAAATATAAACTCGAATAATATCGAGCACCAAGGTGTTACGATCACAACAGTCCTGGCCAGGCCGAGTTCAGTACAAATGTGTACCAACGAACGATATAAGGAAGTAAATTCCTGCACTAAGGTGCCAAATACTACTGCACACAACGCAGCAACCTACTTTAATATAATTTAGAAAAAACGAAGCTACACTGTACCGTCTGGACCGCTGTAAGTTGGCCCAGATACGTCCCAGCATTACGCTGATAACACCTGGACATTGTCCATCTTGACGTCTGTTCGACCCGCCGGGTTACGCGCGGCTCGAAGGGTTCGGCCAGGGGTCAAGGTGACGCTTCACGCCATTTACACAACACAGCACGGATGGGGTGGGGATTAGTGAAAATCTCTCAAATTTATATGTCGACGTCACTTCACAGAAAACTAGTAGTCACCTGTCCATTTGCTGATAAAGTGAGATGCATGTAAGGAAACCATACAAAGGCATCAGAGGGGACATGTTAGTGGTGAACTAAGCTAGACTAAGGTGAACTTAAAATTTAAAATGGGAGGTGTTATATTAGGCATATTGAGTAGGGTTAACGTTCGGATACGTTGTAGGTATTTCGAGACTGGGTCACTGGGGGGGTAAATGAGTTTTATTGGGTTGAGTGGGTTCTAATAAGAGTTGTAGATTTAGAATCAATTCTAGTATAGAAAGATTCCATAAGGTTCATAGGATTCTCATAGGAAACAAGTTTAACAAAGTAAGGCCAATTGGGATGATCTAGTTAGGGAATTGTAATAGGAGTTAAAGATTTTGAAACGACTCTAACTTGGGTTATAGTCGTCTCAAAACCTAGGAGGGGAATGACAAGGGCGAGTAGTCATGAGGCGTGTTAGGTATGTAAGTTACTAGATAGGTTTTTTTTTTGGCTTTGAGCGGCAGATGCGAACAAAGGTTTTATTTTGTACAGTTTTGTAGAAAAAGATCAGGAGTTCCCATGGTCATGAATGGATTCCTTTTTATATACCTCCGGTCTATTGCGAGCAATTATTTTAAAGGAGAAAATAAAATTTTAAAAACGGACTTTTGGAACAAACAGTTTTATGAGGGCATTACCTATTGTCTACAGAAAACCTTGGGAATCGTTTTCTGTTAAATATACCTTTCTAAAATTAGCGGCGAACAGAAAAAAAAATTTAACAATGGGTCGGGTTTCGTTTGGCCCAGCCGACAGCAATAATATTAAGAAAATAGATTTAACGGATTTCAAATTTTTATATTTTAGTAAAATAGGCATGTATAAATAGGTATATATAATATGCATGTTCCTACATGCGTAATTCGAATTAAATTGTACTTGATGAAAACAGTTGATGCCAACACAGGCTATCATTTTCTTTCAGCACTCAATAGAAATTGATGAAGTAGCAACTACAATACGAAGCTATAATATATCATATTAATTACTAAATAAACCAATCCGCCAATGTGATAATCAAATATTGGGCAGAGTTAGGTAATTGTAGTATTGAGATATGTATACCTTGGAGTAGGTAATAAGGTTATATCATGTCACCATTTACTATGAGTTAGAATGAATAGGTAAACGGTTAGGTAATTAACTAGTAAACTAAATAATATATTTAAAAATAAAATTAGAAAACAAACGACCAGGCGTAACGGTGTGGACCGTGACAAGCGGTGGGGGGGGGGCGCTACGCAGGCGGGAACGGGATTTGAGGAAGACAATAGGATTTTACCTGCTAAAGTATAAAGTGATACCCGCGTAGGAAAATAACCAGATTATAAGGTAAAAATGGACTTATCGGGGAAAACCTTCGAAGTATCCAAAATTATGTAAAAAAAAAAAAAAAATTATATATATATATACACATATGAGAATACGTGTATATGCTTGCATACCTTGTTCAAAAAGGGGAGGTAAGGTGTTTGAGATTATGTGGGAAGTACTTGATTTATTATAATTGGGTGGAATTGTGATTAGGTATAGTGTTGTAATTGCATTGCTATAGATTCAAACAATTGAAATATGGTATTAAAACACATGAACAAGTAACATAGAGGTATAATGTCCGGGAAGTAAATTACAAAAGGAATTTACGAAGTGCAACTTAATTACTTACGATTATTTACTACTTAGTGACTTCCAATCAAAAGGTTTAAATTAAATTAATATGAATAATTTATATTTAGTAATCTTATTCATTTTATCACATTAGTTTCTAATATTATAATAATTTCATCAATATTCCTATCCAAACAAGAAAATCATTTATAGATCGAGAAAAATCATCACCATTTGAATGGGGATTCGACCCAAAATATTTAACCCGAATTCCGTTTTCATTACACTTCTTTTTAATCACTTTAATCTTCTTAATTTTTTATGTAGAAATTGCTTTACTATTTCATTTAGTCAAATCATTTTGCCAATAACCAAGGGCAAATTTATTTCACGAAGTTGGTATCATTTTAAAAAACGGTTAGAAATTTGGGTGGGGGAAAGTCATTAAGAGGCGTTGTCAAAGGGATGGAAGGCAGTCATTCGAGAACCTTGGAATCGGTCGACGCGCCCGCGCAGAGAAACGCCTAAGGGTAATTCGCGAGTGTCCGGACGCCTGAAAATCCAAAGTACCACCTGGAAGTCTTCGGAGCCAGCAGGGCGAACAAGAACGTCGAGTCGTGAGCAAAACAAATTCTTTTAGTCGAGTTTCGGAGTTTAAATATTTCAACTGTGAGATACATTTCATTTTTATGCAAATTATTACTTAAATTACTAGCTGCATTAGTTGCTTCGATATTTCATTACTTTTATTTGCTTAAAATCATAATTTGGAATAGATCATGACTGCAATTTAATTCATTCATATAAAGTAATTGATTGAAGGTACTGCTTCATTTCAATAGTAACGTTATCTTATTTAAATTTTCTTTGAGTGCCGTTAAATACGGGAGGGTTTGGGAGCCTTGGTCCAGGGTCAAGAGTAACTTTGAGATAGCGTTAGCCAATGGAAAAATTACTATTATTACATGTCACGAGTGCCTGCAAAGATCAGGGCTCGTGATTGACCTGGTACTAGGGTGGAGGAGACATTAGTTACTTAGAGAGGTCAGATCTTCACAGAAAGATACGCGGGCGGGGTATCTTTCCCCCCAAACTCCCCAAGGAGCACTAATCAACTTAAACACTAATTAATACTAGGTTACGTAGTACCTTTTAATACCTACAGCAAATTAAGTGAATGCCCTCCGACACTCGACAGCTTGCATGGCTTAACCCGCTTTCTTGCTATTATCCTATTTTTGTTCCTGAGTGTATTTTTGTGGTTCTCCGCAAATTGCGTCGAGAGACCACGTACTTGTAACTGATTCATGTGTGATCTCTCCCTTAGGATATATCTATGCAATTGTTAATTTTCATATTTTTTGTGACCCGTGTTTTACTTATCTTTTATTGTGTGTTCTTTCCTAATAACTTGTTTAAAACAGTAAGTTTACTCGTGGCCTAAAGTTGCCATTAGAAGTTACTGCTGTTTTAACGTATCCATATGTGATCTGTGTGTGTTTTACAGGACGTGATAAATTACAGTATTACCTATTAACTTCTATAACATATACTATTTAATTACGAAATCGTGCTCAATTAGAGCCCACAGTCAGATAGGGTTTCGGTCGATATTTCGCGCCACGTGTCTTTATTATATCGATCGCGAATAGAATAGGGTTATGAACTATATCTAGATGTAATAATATCTCAATCGGCGACCATTAGTCGAGATAATCCTACGGGCCAGTGAAACTATTCGATTCATTTTAGACGATCACAATTTATATTAACGATATCACGACGGCTCATATATTTTATACACAACGTAGCAAATAATCACACATGCTTACATAACGTAAGCAAATTACAAGTTATTTAGCCCGTGATTTACAAAAAAAATTCATAGTGGCCTCTCAAAGGTCACTTTTACGCAATAGGTCCATTACAAAGTC
>CATIXC010000021.1:0-28505 GCA_949709985.1 Luffia ferchaultella | reverse complement strand
GGTACAACAGCAGCCCTCGCTCGGGACAACAGTAGCCAAAGAAATTGACAAAAAAAATTAAAATAGCTGAAAGACCAAAATGTATGATGGTGCTGTAGTAGTTGTTTTGAAGGATTTTTCAAATGATCAGTGTAAAAAGTTTTTGAAGAAAGACATATTCAATGCATAAGTAAATCTAAAAGGTGACTATATCACATCAACCGTGTTTGCAACTTAGCTAAATTTTGTAGTGCTCGCCTTAGCGGCATGTTAGGCACAAAAAAATGTCTCTACGCAATAAGCGTACTTGCATCAGGCCGGTGATGACTTACGCGTCTCCTGTTTTCGCCCATGCGGCACCAAATCTGTTATACAGACTCCAAATCGTCCAAAATAAATTCTGTAGAAGAGCGACTGGCGCACCTTGGTACGTCAGAAACTCAGTTCTACATCGAGACTTAGAGCTCCCCACAATCTCAAAATACACGAAAGACGCATCAGAGCGTTATTTCACTAGAGCTACTAATCATAGCAATCCATTGATAGTTTCAACTGCTAATAAATTAAGAACATTTAAGAGAAGTTAACTGTGTTATATTCATTCTCACTTCTCTTTGGACACTCCTCGTACCAACTGTAATATTCTATAATATTAGACAAAAAAAATCATAACCTTTTCAGATTCATCCACAACAAATACTATGATTGAAAACAAAACTTCAAAACTCTAAAACAATATGTAAATTGTTAATAATTATATTTGTAATAAAAATAATATTAATATTAAACTCTTACATTTTATCCATGACAATTTAACAATCTTAACAGTCACACTACTAACACAAACCTATTTAAAACATAATTTAATACAATCATAATACAAATATATTTAAAAATATTCTATGTATTTAACTTGTTAAACATTTCATTTGATTGTAACTAAATGGAAATTAATATAACTTATAGATAGGTACCATCGTTTACGACTAGACACTCAAATTCTCAATTTATGTAATATTTATCCCCATAGAGTGTATGCATACAATAAACACACCTAATTTATGTAATTTATATGACATTTATAAAATTGTAAATGAAGAAATACTGTCCGTTTATAAAATACGCATTAAATACATGTGATTTGTCATAAATTTTGTAAATATTCATATAGGGAAAGGTAAAAATGTAATGTTATGAAATGAAATTTTGTAAAATTTTGAAATCAAGCACTTCCAGACAGATGAATCATAATCTCTATGACGAGAAACATCCAAAAATAAAAAAAATCGAGTTCTTATTTCATTAATACATCACCCTGCTTCGATTCATTTCCAACTCAAAACATTTTCTCCTCCTGTTTCACCACGGATATTTCCTGCAGCATCGCTTCCAATCCTTCTGGCACAATGCCCTGGTCAAGATCCAAATTCCATTTGTAATACTGGAATCAATTGATTTAAAATTAGCATGATAAAAATAAAGTCTATATCTGTAACAGTTACTATGAGAATGAAGAATTTTTTTTGGTTTTTTAGCAGTTTCAGAAACAACTGGAGAGTTTTCAACTGACGCAATATTCAAAAAACTAGAAAAACATCAATTAAATATTCGAAACTAGAGGCCAAGGCTACGACAATGGCGCCAGTATGTTCGGTATCAACTAGGGAGTAAAATCAAGAATATTGACTATAAATCCCAGAGCATTCTTTACTCCTTGCGGCTGTCGCAGCTCGAATCTCATCTTAGTAGATGCTGGACATCGTCCATTGCAAAGGTGCTTTTTGCCTTTACTCAAAGAAAATATGTCCTATTTTCAAAATCCAGCAAGAGGTGGGAATTAGTAAAGGGTACATTTAAGTTAAGCTAAAAATCGTTGTCTGATACAAAATTAGAAAGCCGAATCGATTTCAATTTGATGATATTATCGATTGCATAAATAATCTGAAAAATCAATCTAAAGATGCAGATACAGATACCCTCTGTGATTGCGAAGCAATTGTTACTGAAATGCTGACTCTACAATTTATTATTTCGATACACGTGTGCTACGAAATATTAATCCGTGTGAATACATTAAGTAAATTAATAATAATAATGACGTATACATCATAACAACGTCTACGCCCCAAACTAAGCATTAACTTGTGTGAAAAGATTTTAAAAAAAATAATAATGTTCAGCTATTATGCAGATGAACCTATTGATTCTGCTGAAAGTAGATTCAGAATTGATTTTTTTTTTATTAAAATGGTTGATGCAGTAATTCAGGACATTGACGAGAGAGTTACAGCACTTATTTGCCGATCCAAAACAACACAACTTGATGGTTTATTTGGGACACCCATTCTTATATTATTTTTTTTAGAAAATGGCAACACACGAGATAAAAAATCACTAAGTATTGTTAGTACTCGAGTGTTGCCTGTTTACAGTTCAACTATTAATTCATTTTTTCTAAAAATTTTGTCCCAATTAACCCCGATTTACGGTACATTATGACGTGTCTGTCTGGATGTAGAACATGGTTTAAGAGCAGCCCGGATCAAGAGGAGTACGTATTGGTAAATCCTGAGTTAGATATCTTTGTTCCATCTCGCCTTAAGCAACGCAGAGAGGGAAATGAGGGCACGTTGCCCTCACCTACCATGCTGTCTTGCGTGTGACGGGTCCGTTTGACTAAAACTGACACCTTAAACCGTATACAAATACAGCTTTGTTCATCTTTTATTCTAGTGCGCACGCGGGCTTTGTTTATTATATGTCTAAAAACTACCTGCGAACGACACACTGCCCGACTGCGTAACATTTAAAATAGGGAAAAGAATTACCTTGTCTAATTCTTTTCGGAGAGAAAGCACGGCACGCTCACGGTCCGCCACCAGCTCTTCCAAATATTGATAGCGAAGCTTTTTACGAGCGCGACATTCGCGCGCCGACTGACGACTACGCTCTGCGGAAACAAACATGAAACATGTTTAAAATCCTGCCTATGAAATGTGAGAAACTGCATCTAATTCGGTGCACTAGTTTTTGAAGAAATTGGTAACAGACATAAACACACTTTCTTCCCCAAATCACATATACCTTCTCCTTTCCGTCGCGGGTAAAAAAAAACCCAAAATATTCAAATTTTCAGCCTGTAACTCAATATTGAAGGAACTCTGACAATGTTGAAATATTATCTTCAGAAACCTGGATAAGTGGCGACGGTACGGTATTTGTTTGCACTTTTTAGTGTTTTCAGTACTCAAAGGGTGTCAATGGAATCCCACTATTAAGCCTACGCCGTCGGTTTGTGCGTCCGCTTATCCCATAGAAATAATAATAATACATGGGACATCCCACAAAAATAGCATCGCACTTACGTACTTGGATGAAGAAAACCGAGAAGAAAATGGGATCGAAAGTGAATTAAATGTGTGCGTGTTTATGTTTGTTTGCACGACTTTATCAGTAATAATAAGTTGTCAAGCGCTGTTGCAAAACTTCATGTTTTCACGTACACAACATATTTCTCATGTACAAACATTATATCGCAAAAGAGTTACCTAATATACTTCAACCAAATTGGGTCAGAATGAAAGTCACGAGCCATTTAATTGACAGATACAATTGATTGATAATGATTGATGACAAGTGAAAAGGTTAAGAATATATAATAAAATATTAACTATTATAAATCAAACTTTTACGATATAGTCAAAATTTTGTATAAATATTCTCTATCTCTAACTCATATAAATTATTAAATTAAATTTTAATAATCTATTAAAATTTAATTTATTAAATTAATATCAGCCTAAAAAGTCATTAAAGCAATAAATACATCATACCTACTTACTTGAAAAACTTATATTCGTACGATAATTCTAATGATTAAAACTGCACACCATACCATTATACAACAAATCACAAAAATGATTGAAAAAAATATATAAAAAATGTTTAAAAAAAAACACGATGTTCGTACGCTGGAGTTTGCAGTGTAAACAAACGGCTTTCGGTTAGCCTACGATATTCCATCTACGAACTACGATCGTATGTCTATGACTTGTGCTATCTTTAAAAGACTGTATCTTAAGGCGCTTGAAATTTGCACAGAATAATATATATTATTATGTGATATGTATAATATTCTAATATTAAAAAAAAAAAAAGTTAAGGGGTCCCTGTACTACATGGAACTTTTTGTAAATGCATAACTCAAATAAAATATCACTTTTGAAAATAAAAAAAAATCATGAACTTTGATAAATATGCGCGCATTATCAAGTCCTCCAAAATTGTGTGGCTTTGGAGAATTTTATTTTGTGACAGCCAACAGACGGACATAAGAAGGATGTTGTAAGGATTCCGTTTTTTTTTCTTTTTAAGGTACGGAGCTATAACAAAATAAAAACAATATACATACACACTTTCAGGGTTTATTAAATCTTTATGCACGTCTAATTTTATTCGGAAATACGAAAATGGTGATCCGGGGTTATTTAATTAGCAGGAATTCGCAAGAATGAAAATTCCTTACAGATATACGAAAATAAGATAGAAGTGCCTAAGGGGCTGTTTATTAATTACGTAAGACGATTTGGGGCGGGAGGGGGTAGGTCTAGGTCTTATTTTTTCTTACATAGGGGTTGGTGGGGGTCTATATATTCTTTACGTAAGATCAAAAAAGTAAAGTTTAAAATTCTAATTTAGAATTTAGGCGTACAATCAACTTTACATCCTTATTCTTACAACTGTCTTTAGAGATTAATATTGTACTCCTTTTAAATACGTCCCTTATGAATTTTGTTGTGCAATTGCGCTGGACAAAAAAAATTTGAGCAATGTGCTTCAAATACTTTGCATCAAAACAGGCTGTAAGCACAACATTACTTTCCTATAGTTAGTACAAACCGCAGAATTTTTATGTTTTTTTCCTTCTAAGTGTTTCTTTGTATTTTAGTAAATTAGATAACGATCTTACGTAAGATCGAATGGGGGAGGGGATTTGAATAAATCTTATTTTTTCTTACACAAGGGGAGGAGAGGGTCAGAAAATGATAAAATTGGTCTTACGTAATTAATGAACAGCCCCTAATCAGTAAATGTGGTAACGTACCCAATTTGGCCTTCATGTCCTGCTTGTCTAGCTGAGCGCGTCGGCCGGGCCTACGCCCGCGCTTGCCGCTTTCACGCCGCTCTCCGCCGTCTGCCCCCAAACTTCCAGAACCCAGCAGTCCAAGCGAGCCTCCACCTTCCTGAAAATTAAAATAAAACAAATCAAATCTCCGCTACAATATTTTTTTCGAATTATCCAAGGGCTCATACATTGAAAAAATACTACCTGTAAAATATGACATGTTAGTTTTTTTTTTTTCGTTTCAAATGGCATAAATTGATAACGTACGGCTATATTCTACCGAAACCGGTAACCGTAGAGGGTGCGACTCTTGAAATTGTGCAAGACTAGTCTATCTAGGACAGACTGTCCAGTTAGGCAAACACAACTTCAACAAAGAGGCCGACCGAAGAATTCAGCTGGGCTGGGCTGCTTTCGGGAAGCTCCGTCGTCTGTTCTCGTCGCCACTACCGCAATGTCTGAAGACCAAGATCTTCAACCAATGCGTCCTGCCTACAATGACATACGCTGCCGAAACATGGACTCTCACGGCAGGACTGGTCCACAAATTTAAAGTCGCTCAGCGCGCTATGGAGCGGGCTATGCTCGGTATTTCCTTGATGGACAAAATCAGGAATACGGAAATCCGTCAAAGAACTAAAGTTGTCGACATAGCCGAAGTGATTAGCAAGCTGAAGTGGCAATGGGCCGGTCACATTTGCCGTAGAACCGACAACCGATGGGGTAGACGGGTTTTCGAGTGGAGGCCACGTATTGGAAAGCGAAGTGTTGGACGCCCCCCGGCCAGGTGGACTTATGACCTGAAGCACCATACCGGGGGTAATTGGATGCGGAAGGCGGAGGACCGTGTGTGGTGGCGAGCCTTGGGAGAGGCCTATATCCTGCAGTGGAGAGACACGGGCTGATCATGATGATGATGATGGACGGCTATATTATAAAAATAATCCGTTCGATTTACTGTAGCCGCACTACAAGAGTCACAAAAAAAAAACTAGTTAAGAGGGACATTAAGACTGTACAATGTAAGTCGTCCCGTTTTTATCAAATTTCAACCTACGTTATTGGCTCAAATCTTTACTCAACAGCGACAAAAAAATATTGTAAGTAAATATGGACCTTTGTTTGTCCATTGGCTATCTTGAAAACGAGATGGTATTAATTTCGCTCGATAGAAAAAATCACCAAAAGAACCTTAATAAAACACAATTTATTTTGTCATAATGAACATAATTCTTTGACGTTAAAAAAAATCTCAAACGAAGGTTATACTTATACCTATCCATTGGCTTTTTATTTTTATTAATATAATATTTATTTATTTTGTAATTAAAATATAAAGATTTTCGCTTGCGTCTTTGATTTCAAGCAATCTCGTATCCCGTTTGTACAAGAGTATATGGCGCAACTGTCTTCTCTGTCGCATGCATTTGGGCCGACCGGGCAGCAACAATTTTAGATAGGTATAGTTCGCCTCAAACTTAATGGCGGATAGGAATACAACGCTATATGCGTGCTTGCGCAGGTGCAGTCATACACTCTCGCTCCACTGCGTCCCGCTACATCTAAAATTGGTTACTGCGACGCGACTTGTGCCTATATTCACATCCGCCATAAAGTTTGATTGGAACTATAGGTACGCATTTCAATCGTATGTTTTATAGTCTCATTTGGGTTAGAACTAGGTCCGTACAGAGCTAAAATTTTGAAATTTCTATTCGTGGTTATTGAAATTTCATGATAATCAAAGCAGTATTCGATGTTTGACTTATAGAAGACTCGGTGATTATATTGAGTTACAACTAGATTTTTAAAGTGTATTTATAAAAATTTCGAAGTTTCGCCTCTCAATGAAACTCAAATGAGAATAATTGACTTATACATGTCAGCGTCGCTTTAGATATAACCATCGAGTCTTGTTTGTTTTCAATTAACACGTAGACACTTTGATTAAACAAAGTTCTTTTCGTTAAACAAAGCAACCGTTACGCCATAGAACGTTAGAAGCGTTAAACCATACGAGGTTAAATCGTAACATACGTTAATAAGGCCACGGTGTAACCACGCACGGAAAGTGGACGCTGTACAGTCGTATGCTAACTAAGAATTGTAAAGATTATTTAAAATAACTTTAATCACTGCCATCTATAGTTTACAAGCCATGCTACTGAAATCTGGCAACGTTGCGTGTAATCCGAGCCTTAGTATCAATCAAGTCATTAATTCGCGTTTTCTTCCATTTAAACGTTATGTTAACAGAGATAATGATTTAAAATAATAAATCAGTGTTAAAAATTACGTTTTGCATCGTGTTTATTCGTAATTAGTAAGGTAAGTTGATATTTTCCCCATAATCGTTTTTCGTTTCCCGTCACAATCTTGACACGTTTGGGTGGAAATTACAGTAAATTTTTATCATTTTTCGAATAGGTTCGAGGATATGGAATCTGGAGGATCCCGGGGAACTATACTTATACCTTTCATGGTCACTTTAACCGCATGCTAGCCACCAGCAGGTCCGGCGAGATTGATTACGTAGAACCCAGGAAGAGGAATAAACTGCAAGGGAACGGTACATTCCCGTAGAACATTATACAATAAAACTAGTTTTTAAGATATAGCCTGTGATAAACGCACAAAATCATAGTAACACTAACTCAAACGAGATATAATAACCATTCTTTTTATTCTATTGATGATTCTATTCTATTCATAAAATCCACTTCTGACACGCAAACGAAGTCGCGAACGGGTGCTAAGATAATTTAATAGATACTCCTATTTCTATTTTCTGTTAAATGTTATCGATAATTTCATAATTAGTTATTTAAATCCCATATTTTCAATTATTAAATCATGACATCTTGTCAGCTGACTAAATAAATCAGACTACAAGTGACAGTTAATGCGACGTTGCCAAATGTAATAGCATGGCTTGTAACTATAGAAGGCAGTGCTTTAATTCAATAGCGTTCTTCACAGACGTATCGATCAAAAGGTAAATTTTGTAACATTACTTTTTGGTGCCTACATTAGTGTCACTAAAATGTATACAATTCGCTGATTAAAAATATAATTACAGATTTCGGTAATGCTCATAAAATTAAAATAAACATGTGATGTGCGTGTCGGCTCACACATAAGGCAAGGTTCCGTTCCATGCAAACAAAAACTTTTAAAAACGTTTGTTCCGAGTTAAACTACGTATTAACTTCATCGGCTGTAACTCGTGAACTAATTGACCCCAGATAGTTATATTATCTTAACACTGACTCAAGAGTTCGGGGGGGTATGTACCTCACGTAAAAAGGTCATTTTAGAGTCAAATATTTTGTAAACTGAGCCGAAATTTGAAAACCATGGAAGCATAAATATCTATTGACGAGATGCCTTTGATATTATATACTTTTTTCGTTCTCGCTTGTATGTACGGGAACCGTCTTAGATTTTTTTTTAACATTCTCTACATACCTATGTACAAATATTTATAACCATGCCACAGACTTTTAAAATAATAGTCTGCGAGTAAAATAGCTGTAACACAGACCGACGAACATAAAAGCTATAAGGGTTCATAGTCGAACTACAGAACTTTAGAAACGCGTTGAATTCTGAACTTCTAAAAGTAATGGATGGTTTGGTCCTACAGTAAGCATAGATTGCCGAGTATTCACTCCATGGAAACTAGGTCAGGTTAAATGGGTCAGGCCAAGGGCGTACAATTAAAGGGTCGCTAACAGAGGGGATTTTTTCACCTTTTTATACATATAAAAGGTAACGAATGAAAATACGACTACAATACCACCCCTTTTCAATTTGACGGGAAAAGCATTCTTAAGGCTACGTCTTTCTCAAGCAAAGATTTTCTAAGAGTATTTTATAAAACTTTGTATCTAATATTCTATGTTAGGTCCAAACACTTAGCCCCTGCAGTGAGGCATTAATGGGCTGACGGTATGGTCTGGCAATATTCTACGTTACAAGCAGAAAATTTTATAAAGCTGAATAATCGACGCAAATGCTATTTACCTTAGGAAATATTTGTCGAATAAAAAAACCGGTAAAATTAAGGTTTTGTACCAGCAATTCGTCTATTAATAGTCGATCGAACGAATAAAACTATATTTTCACAAAAAAAAATCACTGCAAATTTTTTTTCAGTAACTCTAAGACTAACTAAATAACGCAATTTCTTCTGTAAGTTATGGCTGAATATCTCATCATCATTTCAGCTGCCGGACGTCTACTGCTAGCCATAGGCCTCACCCCAAGAACTCCCCAACAGAGGTCCTTTCTTCAGTATAAAAAAATCTAATTTTTAACTTTTGACACCTAGAAGATTAGGGGGGAAAGTATTTTTTTGACATTTTGAAGTACATAATTAGATAAAAAGTAGGTAAAATGTAGGCAATCTAGGCAGTAATTTTGTTTTGACTATTTAAATAACCGAGCAGTCATCTATAAACTGTAAAAAAAAATGAGTACTTACTCAACTAAATCCGATCGGATGGTGGCAAATGGAAGCTAATCCGTGTTATTTACTACCACAGGTGGTGGCTAAGAAGAAAATCTCATGTACCATTAATACAAGTGACAAGAGGGAACAATTGAAATTGATTAGAATGTAATTTTACGAAAAGGTTTACGATAGCTAGCTGGCGTAAGATGGCGAGTTTTAGCCTGAGTGTCAGTACGCAAGGTCCCCGCACATCAGTCTTCACTTTCGAGAAATCCCCGCACGCTGGTCTTCAACCCCGCAAAATTTCGTAATGTCTCTTCGATGCTGTGAAGTGACATTTATGACTCTATTAAAACCAAACGCTGCTGTCAAATTAATTTACTCTATAGTGGCAACGTATTAAGCTAACGTTAATTCTTATCAGTTTCCCGAGTCTAATCACAATTGTACGCATAAGAAATTAAAAACACGAATTAATTGACTATACGTGTCTCCAAGCAGGGTGATGGGGCAGTTAACAGGGATCTTTTAAGTATCATCCGAATTCATATTTTCTTTGATTTGAACTTTGATTGTATAATATCTGGATAGATAGTCGGACAAAAAACGTAGATAAAAATATCACCTAACTGTTCGGTTATAATTCACGCACACAGAGACGGTTTAGTACATGATTAGTATAGTGTAGCGAGAATATGCCTTGAGTCACACACGAGTATGTAAAGTTGGTCTGTCAGTTTTTTGCCAATGTATTGCGATGGTCCACCAGACATTATATAATCAAAGATTTTCAGTTAGAATCACTGTAGTATTAATAGGTAAACTTGGGTCAAATAGCTACATGGTCTCCTATAAACAATAGAATCATTGCTCAACTCGAAACAATACCGTTACGATAGGCAGACTGTACTTGTACAAAGTTGTTTACATTTGGTCTCACGTTTTTGGGTCAACCGTGCTCGATCGGTCCGTGAACCTCGTATAACGCATAGGTACGTGTTCCCATACTAACAATAATATTACTTACTGACAGTGCGGTATGTAGGGCGATATATTGAATACGCGGGATGTTCCAGGCATTATATTAAGAGAAAATTGGATTAAATGCAAGGGATGATGGTATTTTTTACCTTTCAAGCTACTTAATCTTAGTATATTAGAAAAGAAAAAAAAACTGGATAAGTTACCGAAGGGAGCATCTCTTCATAGTAATAACGAGGAATGGGAGTCCATGATATTCGTCTAATGAGTCATTACGCACATTTTTTTATAGCGTGTGTTCGTCTGAACGTAGTCCAAACTTATAGCGCGTGTAGAGCTTATCGAACAAAAAGTTTTAAGGGAGCAGATGGCGCAAACTAACAGTTACCGAGAAAAAAATGTTAAAAGATAAATTTTTAATTTATTTAGTCCGGTAAGCTCTTATTTAATATTAATAATTTTAAATAACAATGGCAATTTTTGTGCCTTCTTTGTTGCTCCATAATCTCATTTCTTAGTTTCTATCCATTACTTAATGTATGGTTCAGAAGCAAAACTAGCAAAAAAAAAAAAAAAAAATTTTAAAAGTAGAATTATGTCAGCGCATTTCATTTTATGTGTCAACCTATTTCGGTAATAAAAATCTAGCAGACACCGAATTTTTTTTTAATATGACACTCTAACGACATGGTCACATGGTTTTATACCTACCTGTCTTGAGTTACTTGAAAACGAACACGCAACGTTATTATTAATTTACTTTATAAAGTTACATGAATAATCATTAATTAATTAAAATAAATTTCTTGGATTTAGGTAGGTAGAGCTAAAGAAACCCAAATCTCAATACTTGTACTAAAAAAAATGTTCAATAAATTTGACCTTTTTGACCTAAAATACTAGTTTTTAGTATACGATATTGTCCACATGGACTTCGTGTCTATAATACCCAGCCAGAATGTTTTTTTAAATAGATATTGTTATTTTACAACTAATAATCAAAAGTAATCAAAAAATTTTTATTAAATTTATGACGTTTACACACACTTAGTAGGTAGAAGTCAAAACAAATTTATAGGTACTGGTACAAATATAAAAGTAACTGTAATCACTACCTATTAAGTAACAAATTTTATTGATATTTGTAGTTTAAGGGTTAAATTGTAGGCGACCCTGCCTACGAAGTTGGAGATCCCGGGTTCGAATCCCAGGTCGGGTCAGTATTTATATGATGAATATTAATACTGGCACCGGGTCTTAGTAGTTATATGTATGTGGTGTCTTCGCTTGGTACCCAAAATACAAGCTAATGCTTAGTTTGGGACCCAGACGTTGTTGTGATTGTGTGTGTTATTATTATTATTATTGTTTTTTTCATACTTTCGTATAAAAGTGAAACTATGGCATATGTATAGAATTACTGACATTCTGTTTTATACACAACAAATAATCTTCGTATTTACACAATAAAAATTACAATTATTCCAGCAATCGTAAATAACACGAATCAACGAACAGAAGGTAAACTACGTTCCTAATTATTAAGGTTAGTTATCGCATAGGTGAAAGTGTCAGTTAGCAACAGAAAGCCGGGCGTACTGCGTCGCAACGTAACGACGCAGATACCGTCGTAGGTCGTAGTATATAACCTTAAAAATAAACCGGTGAAACTATACGGGACTGATACGATACATATATAAATTCTAAATATATAAAACGTGATTTATATACTTGGCAAAAAAATACACGTTTATGTAATACTTACAATTGTAATCGTTTCAATGATGGATTCTTTTATAGCTACAGACAGCACTTAGCGTGGCGACACGACCCGGCTACACTGACTGAATGAATGACTAACACTAACGCAACGCAACAAAACACGAGCCCGGCTGCGTTGTGAAAACGAAAAACGTAGCGTAAAAAAAAACACCGTCCGTGCAGAATGAAATAAAGTAACGTCGATCTCGCGCTCATGTAAGCACGAAGATTAAAGTAAAAAAAAAGCGACCAAGTGCGAGTCGGACTTGCGCCTGATGGTTCCGTAGGTACTGTTGTATCACGTACTGACTACATATGAGATATTTGACAGACCGGTTAGCTGAGTGGTTAGACAGCCTAACTGCGGAGCCGATGGTCGCGGGTTCGGTTCCCGCCCGGGACAAATATTTGTGTGCATCAACATGTCTATTTGTTCCGTGTCTGGGTGAAAAAAAAAAGTATCTATATATGTATATATTATAGAAAAGAATATTCAAGAATGTAAACCAGTTGTATAGTAACCTCATAACACAAGCATAATACTTGTTTACTTTGGGACTAGATGACTATATGTGGGATGTCCCAGATATTTTATTATTTTATAGTAATATATATTTTTTATGTGATATAACAACTAATTAACGATTTTAGTATTTTTCCTTTCACTTATGGTGTATGACCTTACTTCTTGCCAAGTTTCATAGTTCTAGGCCAATGGAAAGTACCCTACTTTACACTTTTTTGCGGCATAAACGCCCGTATCTTTTTTTTTACGTTAACTTAGAAGTTTGATATTTTCACAGCTTCAAGGGACTGTAGTCCTGAGTATATGGTTTTAATTTCAACTCGACACCTTCACGCGTTCCCGAGATAAAGGGTCTTGTCTGACAGACAGACAGACGGATGGACAACAAAGTGATCTTATGAGGGTCCTGTTTTGTTCCTTTCGAAATACGGAACCCTAAAAATCAGGTAATGTAACTAGAAAACGATTATCGAATTTATTTCTGTACTCGTGTTATAAGCTTTGCTTCTTGCCAAACATGACTCTAAGCCAACGCGAGTGTCCTATAGGTTTTGACCACAGACCAGTCAACTTATAGGCCACGCTTTAATAAACGTCAGTACGAAAACGAAATCGCCAAAAAGTGGCGGGGTGCGGGGAGAGGTCGGCTAGTTTTCATTGGCTCGTTCAATATTGACAATTTAATGGCTTCCGACGTGCTTCCAACTGACCGCTCACAAGAGACGTGGTTATGTAGTGTCACTACATAGCCTTGGCGAATGCTACTCCCTGTCAAAGCGTGGTCTATAAGGTTGACTTGTCTGTGGTTTTGACTCACTTTTGAGAGTGTCAAAAGTTGCGGCATATATGGCCCTATTTTTTTTTTGCCTGACTCAGAAGCTTGAATTTTTTACAGCTCCTTTTGTAAACCTAAGTACTAAATATGAATTTCAACTCAATATTTCCATGCGTTCCTGAGAAAAAAAAGTCTTGATAGACAGATGATCATCAATTCCCAGGTTACCGGTGTGAAGTTAGCAGCCAAAGTTAGCAGCCAAATTATAACCCGGGCGAATTAAGAATACCAAAAGTAACTAACAAAATATTAAAGAATATAAACTACGGTTTACAATTAAAAACGTTAAAACGTAAAAACTTTTCAAAACAACAAAAAAATTTTAAAATTTTTAAATTTTTTTGTTGTTTTGAAAAGTTTACAATAATTTTCGTTAAAGGATGAAATAATAATCTTGCTAAAAAAATTGCCTCGAGGACTTTATTTCTCAATTACTTCAGGATTTTAGAAATTATGAAAAAATGTATACGAAAATACTATATCGAATTTAAGCTTTCAAACGCCTGTAAACATTGCTTATACAAGTGTCAAGGCCACGTTTATCCGGGGTATACCAAATTTTTTTTAAAGAACATTAAAATGCTCTTTCCAAGAAATAATGTCAGAAGTACTCGGGGGATTTAGAAGTTAGGAAAATTTTAAAATGAAAATATATTATAAATATTCTTTAAAGTATTTAAAATATTTTTTAATAAAATTATAAGGCAACGTTTATTCGAGATACTACTTAATGGTCTACAACAACACAGAAATGGTCTTTCTGAAAAACATTGTCTAAAGTACTTCAAGCATTTAGAAATAACTAAAAAATATATACAAAAATACTATATCGAATTTAAGTTTTCAAACGCTTGTAAACATTGCTTATACAAGTGTCAAGGCCACGTTTATCCGGGGTACACTAAATTTTTTTTTAAAGAACATTGTAATGCTCTTTCCAAAAAATAATGTCAGAAGTACTCAAGAGATTTAAAAGTTAAGAGAATTTTAAGATGAAAATATATTATAATTATTCTTTAAAGTATTTAAAATAATTTTCAATAAAATTATAAGGCAACGTTTATTCGAGATACTACTAAATGGTCTACAACAACACAGGAATGGTCTTACTGAAAAACATTGTCTAAAGTACTTCAAGCGTTTAGAAATAATTAAAAAATATATACGAAAATACTATATCGAATTTAAGTTTTCAAACGCTTGTAAACATTGCTTATACAAGTGTCAAGGCCACGTTTCTCCGGGGTATACTAATTTTTTTTAAAGGACATTGAAATGCTCTTTCCAAAAAATAATGTCAGAAGTACTCGGGGGATTTAAAAGTTAGGAGAATTTTAAGATTAAAATATATTATAAATATTTTTTAAAGTACTGAATATAATTTTCATTAAAATTATAAGGCGACGTTTATTCGAGATACTACTTAATGGTTTACAACAACACAGGAATGGTCTTTCTGAAAAACATTGTCTAAAGTACTTCAAGCGTTTAGAAATAACTAAAAAATATATACGAAAATACTATATCGAATTTAAGTTTTCAAACGCTTGTAAACATTGCTTATACAAGTGTCAAGGCCACGTTTCTCCGGGGTATACTAATTTTTTTTTAAAGAACATTAAAATGCTCTTTCCAAGAAATAATGTCAGAAGTACTCGGGGGATTTAGAAGTTAGGAAAATTTTAAAATGAAAATATATTATAAATATTCTTTAAAGTATTTAAAATATTTTTTAATAAAATTATAAGGCAACGTTTATTCGAGATACTACTTAATGGTCTACAACAACACAGAAATGGTCTTTCTAAAAAACATTGTCTAAAGTACTTCAAGCATTTAGAAATAACTAAAAAATATATACGAAAATACTATATCGAATTTAAGTTTTCAAACGCTTGTAAACATTGCTTATACAAGTGTCAAGGCCACGTTTCTCCGGGGTATACTAATTTTTTTTTAAAGGACATTGAAATGCTCTTTCCAAAAAATAATGTCAGAAGTACTCGGGGGATTTAAAAGTTAGGAGAATTTTAAGATTAAAATATATTATAAATATTTTTTAAAGTATTGAATATAATTTTCATTAAAATTATAAGGCGACGTTTATTCGAGATACTACTTAATGGTTTACAACAACACAGGAATGGTCTTTCTGAAAAACATTGTCTTAAGTACTTCAAGCGTTTAGAAATAACTAAAAAATATATACGAAAATACTATATCGAATTTAAGTTTTCAAACGCTTGTAAACATTGCTTATACAAGTGTCAAGGCCACGTTTATCCGGGGTATACTAATTTTTTTTAAAGGACATTGAAATGCTCTTTCCAAAAAATAATGTCAGAAGTACTCGGGGGATTTAAAAGTTAGGAGAATTTTAAGATTAAAATATATTATAAATATTTTTTAAAGTATTGAATATAATTTTCATTAAAATTATAAGGCGACGTTTATTCGAGATACTACTTAATGGTTTACAACAACACAGGAATGGTCTTCCTGAAAAACATTGTTTAAGTACTTCAAGCGTTTAGAAATAACTAAAAAATATATACGAAAATACTATATCGAATTTAAGTTTTCAAACGCTTGTAAACATTGCTTATACAAGTGTCAAGGCCACGTTTCTCCGGGGTATACTAATTTTTTTTTAAAGGACATTGAAATGCTCTTTCCAAAAAATAATGTCAGAAGTACTCGGGGGATTTAAAAGTTAGGAGAATTTTAAGATTAAAATATATTATAAATATTTTTTAAAGTATTGAATATAATTTTGATTAAAATTATAAGGCGACGTTTATTCGAGATACTACTTAATGGTTTACAACAACACAGGAATGGTCTTTCTGAAAAACATTGTTTAAGTACTTCAAGCGTTTAGAAATAACTAAAAAATATATACGAAAATACTATATCGAATTTAAGTTTTCAAACGCTTGTAAACATTGCTTATACAAGTGTCAAGGCCACGTTTCTCCGGGGTATACTAATTTTTTTTTAAAGGACATTGAAATGCTCTTTTCAAAAAATAATGTCAGAAGTACTCGGGGGATTTAAAAGTTAGGAGAATTTTAGGATGAAAATATATTATAAATATTTTTTAAAGTATTGAATATAATTTTGATTAAAATTATAAGGCGACGTTTATTCGAGATACTACTTAATGGTTTACAACAACACAGGAATGGTCTTTCTGAAAAACATTGTCTAAAGTACTTCAAGCGTTTAGAAATAACTAAAAAATATATACGAAAATACTATATCGAATTTAAGTTTTCAAACGCTTGTAAACATTGCTTATACAAGTGTCAAGGCCACGTTTCTCCGGGGTATACTAATTTTTTTTAAAGAACATTGAAATGCTCTTTCTAAAAATATATGTCAGAAGTACTCGGGAGATTTAAAAGTTAGGAGAATTTTAAGATTAAAATATATTATAAATCTTTTTTAAAGTTTTGAATATAATTTTCATTAAAATTATAAGGCGACGTTTATTCGAGATACTACTAAATGGTCTACAACAACACAGGAATGGTCTTACTGAAAAACATTGTCTAAAGTACTTCAAGCGTTTAGAAATAATTAAAAAATATATACGAAAATACTATTTCGAACTTAAGTTTTCAAACGCTTGTAAACATTGCTTATACAAGTGTCAAGGCCACGTTTCTCCGGGGTATACTAATTTTTTTTAAAGGACATTGAAATGCTCTTTCCAAAAAATAATGTCAGAAGTACTCGGGGGATTTAAAAGTTAGGAGAATTTTAAGATTAAAATATATTATAAATATTTTTTAAAGTATTGAATATAATTTTCATTAAAATTATAAGGTGACGTTTATTCGAGATACTACTTAATGGTTTACAACAACACAGGAATAGTCTTTCTGAAAAACATTGTCTAAAGTACTTCAAGCGTTTAGAAATAACTAAAAAATATATACGAAAATACTATATCGAATTTAAGTTTTCAAACGCTTGTAAACATTGCTTATACAAGTGTCAAGGCCACGTTTATCCGGGGTACACTAAATTTTTTTTTAAAGAACATTGTAATGCTCTTTCCAAAAAATAATGTCAGAAGTACTCAAGAGATTTAAAAGTTAAGAGAATTTTAAGATGAAAATTATTATAATTATTCTTTAAAGTATTTAAAATAATTTTCAATAAAATTATAAGGCAACGTTTATTCGAGATACTACTAAATGGTCTACAACAACACAGGAATGGTCTTACTGAAAAACATTGTCTAAAGTACTTCAAGCGTTTAGAAATAATTAAAAAATATATACGAAAATACTATATCGAATTTAAGTTTTCAAACGCTTGTAAACATTGCTTATACAAGTGTCAAGGCCACGTTTCTCCGGGGTATACTAATTTTTTTTAAAGGACATTGAAATGCTCTTTCCAAAAAATAATGTCAGAAGTACTCGGGGGATTTAAAAGTTAGGAGAATTTTAAGATTAAAATATATTATAAATATTTTTTAAAGTATTGAATATAATTTTCATTAAAATTATAAGGCGACGTTTATTCGAGATACTACTTAATGGTTTACAACAACACAGGAATGGTCTTTCTGAAAAACATTGTCTAAAGTACTTCAAGCGTTTAGAAATAACTAAAAAATATATACGAAAATACTATATCGAATTTAAGTTTTCAAACGCTTGTAAACATTGCTTATACAAGTGTCAAGGCCACGTTTCTCCGGGGTATACTAATTTTTTTTTAAAGAACATTAAAATGCTCTTTCCAAGAAATAATGTCAAAAGTACTCGGGGGATTTAGAAGTTAGGAAAATTTTAAAATGAAAATATATTATAAATATTCTTTAAAGTAATTAAAATATTTTTTAATAAAATTATAAGGCAACGTTTATTCGAGATACTACTTAATGGTCTACAACAACACAGAAATGGTCTTTCTGAAAAACATTGTCTAAAGTACTTCAAGCATTTAGAAATAACTAAAAAATATATACGAAAATACTATATCGAATTTAAGTTTTCAAACGCTTGTAAACATTGCTTATACAAGTGTCAAGGCCACGTTTCTCCGGGGTATACTAATTTTTTTTTAAAGGACATTGAAATGCTCTTTCCAAAAAATAATGTCAGAAGTACTCAAGAGATTTAAAAGTTAGGAGAATTTTAAGATTAAAATATATTATAAATATTTTTTAAAGTATTGAATATAATTTTCATTAAAATTATAAGGCGACGTTTATTCGAGATACTACTTAATGGTTTACAACAACACAGGAATGGTCTTTCTGAAAAACATTGTCTTAAGTACTTCAAGCGTTTAGAAATAACTAAAAAATATATACGAAAATACTATATCGAATTTAAGTTTTCAAACGCTTGTAAACATTGCTTATACAAGTGTCAAGGCCACGTTTATCCGGGGTATACTAATTTTTTTTTAAAGGACATTGAAATGCTCTTTCCAAAAAATAATGTCAGAAGTACTCGGGGGATTTAAAAGTTAGGAGAATTTTAAGATTAAAATATATTATAAATATTTTTTAAAGTATTGAATATAATTTTCATTAAAATTATAAGGCGACGTTTATTCGAGATACTACTTAATGGTTTACAACAACACAGGAATGGTCTTTCTGAAAAACATTGTTTAAGTACTTCAAGCGTTTAGAAATAACTAAAAAATATATACGAAAATACTATATCGAATTTAAGTTTTCAAACGCTTGTAAACATTGCTTATACAAGTGTCAAGGCCACGTTTCTCCGGGGTATACTAATTTTTTTTTAAAGGACATTGAAATGCTCTTTCCAAAAAATAATGTCAGAAGTACTCGGGGGATTTAAAAGTTAGGAGAATTTTAAGATTAAAATATATTATAAATATTTTTTAAAGTATTGAATATAATTTTGATTAAAATTATAAGGCGACGTTTATTCGAGATACTACTTAATGGTTTACAACAACACAGGAATGGTCTTTCTGAAAAACATTGTCTTAAGTACTTCAAGCGTTTAGAAATAACTAAAAAATATATACGAAAATACTATATCGAATTTAAGTTTTCAAACGCTTGTAAACATTGCTTATACAAGTGTCAAGGCCACGTTTCTCCGGGGTATACTAATTTTTTTTTAAAGGACATTGAAATGCTCTTTCCAAAAAATAATGTCAGAAGTACTCGGGGGATTTAAAAGTTAGGAGAATTTTAAGATTAAAATATATTATAAATATTTTTTAAAGTATTGAATATAATTTTCATTAAAATTATAAGGCGACGTTTATTCGAGATACTACTTAATGGTTTACAACAACACAGGAATGGTCTTTCTGAAAAACATTGTCTAAAGTACTTCAAGCGTTTAGAAATAACTAAAAAATATATACGAAAATACTATATCGAATTTAAGTTTTCAAACGCTTGTAAACATTGCTTATACAAGTGTCAAGGCCACGTTTCTCCGGGGTATACTAATTTTTTTTAAAGGACATTGAAATGCTCTTTCCAAAAAATAATGTCAGAAGTACTCGGGGGATTTAAAAGTTAGGAGAATTTTAAGATTAAAATATATTATAAATATTTTTTAAAGTATTGAATATAATTTTCATTAAAATTATAAGGTGACGTTTATTCTAAATACTACTTAATGGTTTACAACAACACAGGAATAGTCTTTCTGAAAAACATTGTCTAAAGTACTTCAAGCGTTTAGAAATAACTAAAAAATATATACGAAAATACTATATCGAATTTAAGTTTTCAAACGCTTGTAAACATTGCTTATACAAGTGTCAAGGCCACGTTTCTCCGGGGTATACTAATTTTTTTTAAAGGACATTGAAATGCTCTTTCCAAAAAATAATGTCAGAAGTACTCGGGGGATTTAAAAGTTAGGAGAATTTTAAGATTAAAATATATTATAAATATTTTTTAAAGTATTGAATATAATTTTCATTAAAATTATAAGGCGACGTTTATTCGAGATACTACTTAATGGTTTACAACAACACAGGAATGGTCTTTCTGAAAAACATTGTCTAAAGTACTTCAAGCGTTTAGAAATAACTAAAAAATATATACGAAAATACTATATCGAATTTAAGTTTTCAAACGCTTGTAAACATTGCTTATACAAGTGTCAAGGCCACGTTTCTCCGGGGTATACTAATTTTTTTTAAAGGACATTGAAATGCTCTTTCCAAAAAATAATGTCAGAAGTACTCGGGGGATTTAAAAGTTAGGAGAATTTTAAGATTAAAATATATTATAAATATTTTTTAAAGTATTGAATATAATTTTCATTAAAATTATAAGGTGACGTTTATTCTAAATACTACTTAATGGTTTACAACAACACAGGAATAGTCTTTCTGAAAAACATTGTCTAAAGTACTTCAAGCGTTTAGAAATAACTAAAAAATATATACGAAAATACTATATCGAATTTAAGTTTTCAAACGCTTGTAAACATTGCTTATACAAGTGTCAAGGCCACGTTTCTCCGGGGTATACTAATTTTTTTTTAAAGAACATTGAAATGTTCTTTCTAAAAATATATGTCAGAAGTACTCGGGAGATTTAAAAGTTAGGAGAATTTTAAGATTAAAATATATTATAAATCTTTTTTAAAGTATTGAATATAATTTTCATTAAAATTATAAGGCGACGTTTATTCGAGATACTACTTAATGGTTTACAACAACACAGGAATGGTCTTTCTGAAAAACATTGTCTAAAGTACTTCAAGCGTTTAGAAATAACTAAAAAATATATACGAAAATACTATATCGAATTTAAGTTTTCAAACGCTTGTAAACATTGCTTATACAAGTGTCAAGGCCACGTTTCTCCGGGGTATACTAATTTTTTTTTAAAGAACATTGAAATGTTCTTTCTAAAAATATATGTCAGAAGTACTCGGGAGATTTAAAAGTTAAGAGAATTTTAAGATTAAAATATATTATAAATCTTTTTTAAAGTATTGAATATAATTTTCATTAAAATTATAAGACGACGTTTATTCGAGATACTATTTAATGGTTTACAACAACACAGGAATGGTCTTTCTGAAAAACATTGTCTTAAGTACTTCAAGCGTTTAGAAATAACTAAAAAATATATACGAAAATACTATATCGAATTTAAGTTTTCAAACGCTTGTAAACATTGCTTATACAAGTGTCAAGGCCACGTTTCTCCGGGGTATACTAATTTTTTTTAAAGGACATTGAAATGCTCTTTCCAAAAAATAATGTCAGAAGTACTCGGGGGATTTAAAAGTTAGGAGAATTTTAAGATTAAAATATATTATAAATATTTTTTAAAGTATTGAATATAATTTTCATTAAAATTATAAGGCGACGTTTATTCGAGATACTATTTAATGGTTTACAACAACACAGGAATGGTCTTTCTGAAAAACATTGTCTAAAGTACTTCAAGCGTTTAGAAATAACTAAAAAATATATACGAAAATACTATATCGAATTTAAGTTTTCAAACGCTTGTAAACATTGCTTATACAAGTGTCAAGGCCACGTTTCTCCGGGGTATACTAATTTTTTTTTAAAGGACATTGAAATGCTCTTTCCAAAAAATAATGTCAGAAGTACTCGGGGGATTTAAAAGTTGGAGAATTTTAAGATTAAAATATATTATAAATCTTTTTTAAAGTTTTGAATATAATTTTCATTAAAATTATAAGGCGACGTTTATTCGAGATACTATTTAATGGTTTACAACAACACAGGAATGGTCTTTTTGAAAAACATTGTTTAAGTACTTCAAGCGTTTAGAAATAACTAAAAAATATATACGAAAATACTATATCGAATTTAAGTTTTCAAACGCTTGTAAACATTGCTTATACAAGTGTCAAGGCCACGTTTCTCCGGGGTATACTAATTTTTTTTTAAAGAACATTGAAATGCTCTTTCTAAAAATATATGTCAGAAGTACTCAAGAGATTTAAAAGTTAAGAGAATTTTAAGATGAAAATTATTATAATTATTCTTTAAAGTATTTAAAATAATTTTCAATAAAATTATAAGGCAACGTTTATTCGAGATACTACTAAATGGTCTACAACAACACAGGAATGGTCTTACTGAAAAACATTGTCTAAAGTACTTCAAGCGTTTAGAAATAATTAAAAAATATATACGAAAATACTATATCGAATTTAAGTTTTTTTCAAACGCTTGTAAACATTGCTTATACAAGTGTCAAGGCCACGTTTCTCCGGGGTATACTAATTTTTTTTAAAGAACATTGAAATGCTCTTTCTAAAAATATATGTCAGAAGTACTCGGGAGATTTAAAAGTTAGGAGAATTTTAAGATTAAAATATATTATAAATCTTTTTTAAAGTTTTGAATATAATTTTCATTAAAATTATAAGGCGACGTTTATTCGAGATACTATTTAATGGTTTACAACAACACAGGAATGGTCTTTTTGAAAAACATTGTTTAAGTACTTCAAGCGTTTAGAAATAACTAAAAAATATATACGAAAATACTATATCGAATTTAAGTTTTCAAACGCTTGTAAACATTGCTTATACAAGTGTCAAGGCCACGTTTCTCCGGGGTATACTAATTTTTTTTTAAAGGACATTGAAATGCTCTTTCCAAAAAATAATGTCAGAAGTACTCGGGGGATTTAAAAGTTAGGAAAATTTTAAAATGAAAATATATTATAAATATTCTTTAAAGTATTTAAAACAATTTTCAATAAAATTATAAGGCAACGTTTATTCGAGATACTACTAAATGGTCTACAACAACACAGGAATGGTCTTTCTGAAAAACATTGTCTAAAGTACTTCAAGCGTTTAGAAATAACTAAAAAATATATACGAAAATACTATATCGAATTTAAGTTTTCAAACGCTTGTAAACATTGCTTATACAAGTGTCAAGGCCACGTTTCTCCGGGGTATACTAATTTTTTTTTAAAGAACATTGAAATGCTCTTTCTAAAAATATATGTCAGAAGTACTCGGGAGATTTAAAAGTTAGGAGAATTTTAAGATTAAAATATATTATAAATGTTTTTTAAAGTATTGAATATAATTTTCATTAAAATTATAAGGCGACGTTTATTCGAGATACTACTTAATGGTTTACAACAACACAGGAATGGTCTTTCTGAAAAACATTGTTTAAGTACTTCAAGCGTTTAGAAATAACTAAAAAATATATACGAAAATACTATATCGAATTTAAGTTTTCAAACGCTTGTAAACATTGCTTATACAAGTGTCAAGGCCACGTTTCTCCGGGGTATACAAATTTTTTTTTAAAGGACATTGAAATGCTCTTTCCAAAAAATAATGTCAGAAGTACTCGGGGGATTTAAAAGTTAAGAGAATTTTAAGATGAAAATATATTATAAATATTTTTTAAAGTATTGAATATAATTTTCATTAAAATTATAAGGCGACGTTTATTCGAGATACTACTTAATGGTTTACAACAACACAGGAATGGTCTTTCTGAAAAACATTGTCTAAAGTACTTCAAGCGTTTAGAAATAACTAAAAAATATATACGAAAATACTATATCGAATTTAAGTTTTCAAACGCTTGTAAACATTGCTTATACAAGCGTCAAGGCCACGTTTCTCCGGGGTATACAAATTTTTTTTTAAAGGACATTGAAATGCTCTTTCCAAAAAATAATGTCAGAAGTACTCGGGGGATTTAAAAGTTAAGAGAATTTTAAGATGAAAATATATTATAAATATTTTTTAAAGTATTGAATATAATTTTCATTAAAATTATAAGGCGACGTTTATTCGAGATACTACTTAATGGTTTACAACAACACAGGAATGGTCTTTCTGAAAAACATTGTCTAAAGTACTTCAAGCGTTTAGAAATAACTAAAAAATATATACGAAAATACTATATCGAATTTAAGTTTTCAAACGCTTGTAAACATTGCTTATACAAGTGTCAAGGCCACGTTTCTCCGGGGTATACTAATTTTTTTTTAAAGAACATTGAAATGCTCTTTCTAAAAATATATGTCAGAAGTACTCGGGAGATTTAAAAGTTAGGAGAATTTTAAGATTAAAATATATTATAAATGTTTTTTAAAGTATTGAATATAATTTTCATTAAAATTATAAGGCGACGTTTATTCGAGATACTACTTAATGGTTTACAACAACACAGGAATGGTCTTTCTGAAAAACATTGTTTAAGTACTTCAAGCGTTTAGAAATAACTAAAAAATATATACGAAAATACTATATCGAATTTAAGTTTTCAAACGCTTGTAAACATTGCTTATACAAGTGTCAAGGCCACGTTTCTCCGGGGTATACAAATTTTTTTTTAAAGGACATTGAAATGCTCTTTCCAAAAAATAATGTCAGAAGTACTCGGGGGATTTAAAAGTTAAGAGAATTTTAAGATGAAAATATATTATAAATATTTTTTAAAGTATTGAATATAATTTTCATTAAAATTATAAGGCGACGTTTATTCGAGATACTACTTAATGGTTTACAACAACACAGGAATGGTCTTTCTGAAAAACATTGTCTAAAGTACTTCAAGCGTTTAGAAATAACTAAAAAATATATACGAAAATACTATATCGAATTTAAGTTTTCAAACGCTTGTAAACATTGCTTATACAAGCGTCAAGGCCACGTTTCTCCGGGGTATACAAATTTTTTTTTAAAGGACATTGAAATGCTCTTTCCAAAAAATAATGTCAGAAGTACTCGGGGGATTTAAAAGTTAAGAGAATTTTAAGATGAAAATATATTATAAATATTTTTTAAAGTATTGAATATAATTTTCATTAAAATTATAAGGCGACGTTTATTCGAGATACTACTTAATGGTTTACAACAACACAGGAATGGTCTTTCTGAAAAACATTGTCTAAAGTACTTCAAGCGTTTAGAAATAACTAAAAAATATATACGAAAATACTATATCGAATTTAAGTTTTCAAACGCTTGTAAACATTGCTTATACAAGTGTCAAGGCCACGTTTCTCCGGGGTATACTAATTTTTTTTTAAAGAACATTGAAATGCTCTTTCTAAAAATATATGTCAGAAGTACTCAAGAGATTTAAAAGTTAAGAGAATTTTAAGATGAAAATTATTATAATTATTCTTTAAAGTATTTAAAATAATTTTCAATAAAATTATAAGGCAACGTTTATTCGAGATACTACTAAATGGTCTACAACAACACAGGAATGGTCTTACTGAAAAACATTGTCTAAAGTACTTCAAGCGTTTAGAAATAATTAAAAAATATATACGAAAATACTATATCGAATTTAAGTTTTTTTCAAACGCTTGTAAACATTGCTTATACAAGTGTCAAGGCCACGTTTCTCCGGGGTATACTAATTTTTTTTAAAGAACATTGAAATGCTCTTTCTAAAAATATATGTCAGAAGTACTCGGGAGATTTAAAAGTTAGGAGAATTTTAAGATTAAAATATATTATAAATCTTTTTTAAAGTTTTGAATATAATTTTCATTAAAATTATAAGGCGACGTTTATTCGAGATACTATTTAATGGTTTACAACAACACAGGAATGGTCTTTTTGAAAAACATTGTCTAAAGTACTTCAAGCGTTTAGAAATAACTAAAAAATATATACGAAAATACTATATCGAATTTAAGTTTTCAAACGCTTGTAAACATTGCTTATACAAGTGTCAAGGCCACGTTTCTCCGGGGTATACTAATTTTTTTTTAAAGGACATTGAAATGCTCTTTCCAAAAAATAATGTCAGAAGTACTCGGGGGATTTAAAAGTTAGGAAAATTTTAAAATGAAAATATATTATAAATATTCTTTAAAGTATTTAAAACAATTTTCAATAAAATTATAAGGCAACGTTTATTCGAGATACTACTAAATGGTCTACAACAACACAGGAATGGTCTTTCTGAAAAACATTGTCTAAAGTACTTCAAGCGTTTAGAAATAACTAAAAAATATATACGAAAATACTATATCGAATTTAAGTTTTCAAACGCTTGTAAACATTGCTTATACAAGTGTCAAGGCCACGTTTCTCCGGGGTATACTAATTTTTTTTTAAAGAACATTGAAATGCTCTTTCTAAAAATATATGTCAGAAGTACTCGGGAGATTTAAAAGTTAGGAGAATTTTAAGATTAAAATATATTATAAATGTTTTTTAAAGTATTGAATATAATTTTCATTAAAATTATAAGGCGACGTTTATTCGAGATACTACTTAATGGTTTACAACAACACAGGAATGGTCTTTCTGAAAAACATTGTTTAAGTACTTCAAGCGTTTAGAAATAACTAAAAAATATATACGAAAATACTATATCGAATTTAAGTTTTCAAACGCTTGTAAACATTGCTTATACAAGTGTCAAGGCCACGTTTCTCCGGGGTATACAAATTTTTTTTTAAAGGACATTGAAATGCTCTTTCCAAAAAATAATGTCAGAAGTACTCGGGGGATTTAAAAGTTAAGAGAATTTTAAGATGAAAATATATTATAAATATTTTTTAAAGTATTGAATATAATTTTCATTAAAATTATAAGGCGACGTTTATTCGAGATACTACTTAATGGTTTACAACAACACAGGAATGGTCTTTCTGAAAAACATTGTCTAAAGTACTTCAAGCGTTTAGAAATAACTAAAAAATATATACGAAAATACTATATCGAATTTAAGTTTTCAAACGCTTGTAAACATTGCTTATACAAGCGTCAAGGCCACGTTTCTCCGGGGTATACAAATTTTTTTTTAAAGGACATTGAAATGCTCTTTCCAAAAAATAATGTCAGAAGTACTCGGGGGATTTAAAAGTTAAGAGAATTTTAAGATGAAAATATATTATAAATATTTTTTAAAGTATTGAATATAATTTTCATTAAAATTATAAGGCGACGTTTATTCGAGATACTACTTAATGGTTTACAACAACACAGGAATGGTCTTTCTGAAAAACATTGTCTAAAGTACTTCAAGCGTTTAGAAATAACTAAAAAATATATACGAAAATACTATATCGAATTTAAGTTTTCAAACGCTTGTAAACATTGCTTATACAAGCGTCAAGGCCACGTTTCTCCGGGGTATACTAATTTTTTTTTAAAGGACATTGAAATGCTCTTTCCAAAAAATAATGTCAGAAGTACTCGGGGGATTTAAAAGTTAGGAGAATTTTAAGATTAAAATATATTATAAATATTTTTTAAAGTATTGAATATAATTTTCATTAAAATTATAAGGCGACGTTTATTCGAGATACTATTTAATGGTTTACAACAACACAGGAATGGTCTTTCTGAAAAACATTGTCTAAAGTACTTCAAGCGTTTAGAAATAACTAAAAAATATATACGAAAATACTATATCGAATTTAAGTTTTCAAACGCTTGTAAACATTGCTTATACAAGTGTCAAGGCCACGTTTCTCCGGGGTATACTAATTTTTTTTTAAAGGACATTGAAATGCTCTTTCCAAAAAATAATGTCAGAAGTACTCGGGGGATTTAAAAGTTGGAGAATTTTAAGATTAAAATATATTATAAATATTTTTTAAAGTATTGAATATAATTTTCATTAAAATTATAAGGCGACGTTTATTCGAGATACTATTTAATGGTTTACAACAACACAGGAATGGTCTTTCTGAAAAACATTGTCTAAAGTACTTCAAGCGTTTAGAAATAACTAAAAAATATATACGAAAATACTATATCGAATTTAAGTTTTCAAACGCTTGTAAACATTGCTTATACAAGTGTCAAGGCCACGTTTCTCCGGGGTATACTAATTTTTTTTTAAAGGACATTGAAATGCTCTTTCC